>NW_023607441.1:0-36537 GCF_013339725.1 Rhipicephalus microplus
GTGTGTGTGTGTGTGTGTGTGTGTGTGTGTGTGTGTGTGTGTGTGTGTGTGTGTGTGTGTGTAGTCATGCCGCTGCTATCATCCTGCTATAATTACTGTAATTTTGTCTGTATACCAATGCGTGTTATTTTCATGACACAGTCGCCAGAAAAAAATTCTTTTCAAAAATGTCCTTGCGTGAACGCGAGATGTGATTTGCCTTCATCGTTTCACATATCGTGGACCAGCCAGTCATTTTCGGTTTCATAAAGGTCCGCGATCGCTTAAGCAAAGAATAACCTCGAGATTACACGCTTTCTTTTTTTAGCATTTCCATCTTTCAATCTGGAATCAATCATGACGCTTTTTTTCCTAAATTTACGATGAAGAAGGCGAACGTGCCCAGCTTTTCCTCTTTTCTCGATTATTTCGTCTATGCGTATATTATGACTATAGTGATCAGGTACGAATATATAAAGAAAGCTGTAGCACAGAGACGAAATGATCGTGACTAGCTATTCGTACAAAGGGGGGCCCGACGCTTGTAATAACACTCGTTGTTTGGCTAGCTGGTGCATTGCGTCAAGAAAATATATCCAGCCTAAAACTGAACGTACTCGAGAAACGGAGAAGAAGGCAGGAAAGTGACTAGAACACTTGCGCGGCAGATTGCCGCGGCGATGTGACTGATGAGTACGTGTACCTGAGCACCACGAAGATGGAAACATGGAAAACTGGCCCACTGTATAAGAAAATGGCGCACATGTATAGCCTTTCCCGTCTTCTGTTTCGTTTTTCTGTGTACGCTCATTTTTTTGACTGGATATATTTCTCGATGCACAACGCTTGCTGTGCGTCAGGAAGAGGTGTAATTGGATAGAACGAAAGGTGCTTGATTGAAGATATATATATATATATATATATATATATATATATATATATATATATATATATATATATATTATATATATATATATATAATTATATATAGTGTGTGTGTGTGTGGTGTGTGTGTGTGTGGTGTGTGTGTGTGTGTGTGTGTGTGTTTGAGATAACAAAACCGAAAAGCTGGCTAGTCGTAGCCTTCACCTCCCTAGAAACGTTTCAAAATGGTGAAATACCAGTGCTGTCACTCCCCTATGAGAAGGCCTTGATCGATAGTGCTCACTACAGCTCATCGAGGCAAATGTTTTTTTTTTCCTTTTCGAGAGAGCTTTCTTTTGCGTGTGCGCTTTCAAGTGCAATCTTTCTATACGGCCTGAAATTGCCGTGGCCACAGAAATTGCGTAACTGCAGTGCGCAACGGTGCCTGTGCACTGCGGGGCTGAGTGTCGCATGACACATGGGCAAATGTTTAGATGCATCAGCCGACGAAGGCTGAAAACGTCTGCACGACCCATTTATGTGCGATTGTATATCTTCGTGCGTGTATACCAACTTCAGATCGTGTGGCGTGTAAAGAATCGCTGAAGAGAGCACGCTAATAACGCAAAAGAAAACAGATTGATGTGTAGAGTTTAACGTCCGAAAACCACCATATAATTATGAGAGACGCCGTAGTGGAGGGCTCCGGGAATTTCGACCACCTGGGTTCTTTAACGTGCACCCAAATCTGAGCACACGGGCCGACTGTAGTGAAACAAAACAGCGCGTGATAGTTGGCTTTCATTAGAGTGTGGTTTACGTCACTGCAATCGAATTTTGGCGTGGCATATATTGTTGTTAGCAAAGGGCCCGAGACACTGAAGTGCGCAAAAAAAAAAAAACGGCCCCGCGTCCGCATGTTACACTGCAAACGTCGTCGAAAGACGATAGTCTTGCGTCTGGAGAGAGTGAACAGAATGTTTATTTGATGTTATGCGCAAGAAAATCGATGAATGGTATTCTGGAGACGCTGCGTTTGAGTGCCTCGAGCGTGCAGAGGGAGCGAACGAGCGTATCAAGTCACGTCACACGTGAGACATGAGCGCCATCTGGTAGTTACCCTGAAAAACGAAGCACGTGGTGTGCGCGCCCGTCTCTGAGGTGAGGAGGTGTCGAACGCAAGGCGACGGGCAGGTGCCACCACCGTGTCATCTTAGCAAAGCGTTGGAAACACCTGCCTTTTCGTGCAGGCGTTGCATGGTCAACGCAGCGTGATAAACGCTATGGTCCTTAGAAATACTTATGTATGCCTTTTCTAGTAAAACATACACATACAGAATATTGACGTGTTGTTGTGGTGCCACAGATATGCGCAACAATTTCTTTTTAATTGACAATCGCACAAGTATGAACACTAAATCTTGAGCAATATTGGTGGGTGCTGCGGATGGGGTCGGCTGTTTGGAGTATCGTTTGGCCACTTTGATGCCGTTTAGAATACTGTTAGGGCGCACAAACAGACAAATGAGCAGACAGACAGACAGATGAAAGTTTTTTGCATCGAAGGTCCCAACAAGGACTCCAGAAGTATATCTGAATTGTGGGGGCGACATTCGTCAGCAAGAATATATATATATATATATATATATAATATATATATATATATATATATATATATATATATATATATGTCGCTGATACATACCTCTATTTTGCCAAGGCGACAAAGGAAGAGGGAGGTGGGGAAGGGTCGCAGGAGCTGTTAGTGGGGGGCCACGCCCCCACTCGTTGTGAGAACGCTATCAGTACACCCGCTGGATGATGGGCTATCCTTCCCATAGAGTTTCCTAAACTTAACTGGAGGAGCCACGGGCGCTTCGATCGTTCAGCGACCTAGGGAAAAAGGGGTATATAGTACTCTAGTTTGCCCATTATTCGCAGTTGTGTTCTTCGAACGCATTTTATTTGTTGCTGTCGGTTGTGTTCTTCGAACGCATTTTATTTATTGATGTGTCTTGATTTTCTTTGCTAATAAAAGAACGAACGGTTGTGAGCTTCGTGAGTGAATGTAAATTGGTGTGCCTAATAAGGCGAGGGTGGTGACGTGTAAACTGTTAAACCTGTACTGAACTTCTTCATGGGGAAAGGGGATTCAGGCCACACGGAGCCGAACAGAGCCGAAAGAACGAATATAGACAAATTTGTGCGCCGCGCATCATTCCGGCGCTGGCGTTTCAGCTTCCATAGACACTAGCGCCAGAGTTCCCTGTAGCGTATTTGTTGGAAACTCGCGATCTTTCCTGTATACGAGAGTGGTGCGCTGTTATGCCACAAGCATGGTCCTCGTTCGGCAGCACTTGTTCCCACGAGAACCAGCGCAGTTTTAGCGAACTCTCCCCCCTTCCCAGCGCCACCTTCCACGCAGACGACGGCGAGCCACCGAGCAGTTCCGGGCAAAGCGTCGCCTCCTCCGCCGAGCCACCGTGCCCGTTCCGAGGAACTGGTCTCGCAGAAAAGACCAAAACGTTATTTAAGGCCGTGCCGGCCCCATGTTTAGAGGATTTTTCCCCAGCCGACGTTGTCGTGCTGGCCGGCTCTGTACAAACGACAACCTGCTACAGTAAACGCTCCTTCTTGTTGCTGTTTTCAAAACGGATTGCCTGCCTGCATCGCCTTCGGGCTAAGTCTTCAGCGAAGTCCGCTCTACTGCTCGCCGCTCTTCGCCACCGCTACCATCGCGAACCCGAATTCATAACAGCGCGCAGGTGAGATCATGACGACCAGCAGTATATACAGGCGTATGGTGGCCAACAAACCTTCGTACTAGTTAGCGTTCCTTCCTCCTCTCGTGTCATGCTTTTGTGTCCGCGTCGCTTGCGCTGCAAATTATTCCCGCATCTCCCGTTCTTCGAGCGCTAAGAAATTGCCGGATGGTAAATGGCGATAAGGTACAGATGTCCATCCTGGACAAGCGTCTGTTATGTCGGATGTTTGTATGGGCATGAGCAAACAGATGCCCGTTCCAGATTCAACAGGCGCCCGGCGCCTCTTCCTAAGCGAAGTATAGCTTACTTGGTTGTTGTCTCATCTTCACAAACAGGATGTGCTGACGGATCTGAATGCAGAAGGCGAGCCACTTCCGGTCAATCCACCGCACGAAGACTGGCTGGGTCACAAGGTGCGCATAACCTTTCACGTTTTTTTTACGTACTTTACGTTCTAATAGTTTGATATTGAATATATGCTTAATTTAGCATCACCCGTGGACGTTTTAGGAATGACTGTAGTGATCGGTTGCCGAATTGATGGTTGCGGGTTCGATTCCGGCCGCTGTGGTCGATTTTTGATTGAGACGGCTGAGGCCCGTGTCACGAAACAACGGATGGTTGAAACTTACGGAGCCCTTCACTACGGCGTCTCTCACAAGCGTATCGCGGTTTCGGGGCGTAAAATCCCAGATATAATAATAATAATAATAATAATAATAATAATAATAATAATAATAATAATAATAATAATAATATTATTATTATTATTATTATTATTATATTATATTATTATTATTATTATTATTATTATTATTATTATTATTATTATTATTATTATTATTATTATTAGTTTAGTTCGTCCCTACTATATCGTCTGAGATTATTACAAAAAAAAAGTTATTTTTAAGGCACCTATTTTACAGGTGGCTTCCAGTTCAACGGAGATGCTTTTACCTGAAAAGCTGTTTTGACGAAAAGACGCTCCAAGAAATTGCAAGGTTTTCCGTAGCATTAGTGGCCGGAAAGCCGATTCATCGTTAGCTACTTTTGCTTTTGCCTCTGCGGGATTTTACTCATGCAGTGCAATCGCTAAAGCCATTTTCTCCGAGTGAAATGAAGCACGAAACGAGACTTCACTACCAGCCCTGGCTCAGCAAAGTAAATATTGCGGAGCTCTCGACTAGTATGACGCAGTCAAGTCTTATGAAAAAAAAAAAAGGAAAAGACAGCGTGCTCCTCCAATTTTCTCCCTGTGCTATTGCTCAGTAATATAACTGTAGATGCTGTAAGCGCTAAAGACAACCAGAAGTGATTTTTTTAGAAAGAACAACAAATGTTTTGCTACCTGAAAAGAGTATTTTTTCTGGTGCGCTAAGTTGACGAAAGAAAAAAATGCGGTGTTCTTATAACAGCTTGCGTTACTTTTATTCATTTGCCGCGTCACCTATAATGTGCATTGCGTCCTTTTAAAGTGTGTGGAGAGGTGAAGATTGAAATAAATATAACTGCTACTGTTAACGCACGTGTTATCGTAATGTAATAACTTTCTCGAAAGGTAAAATGGTTCTTTACAATTTGTTGCAAAACGGAGGCGTCTTCGTGAATGCCTTCCCGTGTAATGCATAACGACTCAAACTGCCAATGTCACGTTTCGAGTGGTCATGTTACGTTTGCGAAAAAAAACGCTCCGAAAAAAAAAGGAGCTGCGATAAAAAAAATGACAGCCTTTTTATCTAACATTAAGGAGAGAAAAGGCTTCACGGTAAAACGATAACTTGATCTCAAACTCTGGCCATCCCAAGGGCCTGCGTGAAGTTGGTCAGACGATATTTTTAGCGCGAAGGCGGGAATGAATGGAAATACTGAGAAAAGAAAAATAGAATAGAGTACACAGGTTGAGATGAACTTACTTTATTCTGGAAAATACCCAGGAAAACAGACGTCTGCGCATGCTCGCCGCCGCTGCGTCGCTATTCGAGCATCAAGTCAAAGAAGCTATACTAGCGATTGAAGAAACATACCGAAGTGTCGCTAATACAGTCTGCGCCTTTGCTCTTGATGCGAGAGACTTCCAGTTACTTTTTACCCTGGGTATCAGCGCCTCTGTCTAATTGATTGATATGTAGCCTTTAAGGTCCCAAAACCACCATATGATTATGAGAGATGCCGTAGTGGAGGGCTCCGGAAATTTCGACCACATGGAGTTCTTTAACGCACTTCTAAATCTGAGCACACGGGCCTACAACGATTCCGCCTCCATTGCAAATGCAGCCGCCGCAGCCGGGATTTGATCTCTTGACCTGCGGGTCAGCAGCCGAGCACCTTAGCCACTAGACCACCACGGCAGGGCAAGCGCCTCTATCTAATCTCACGCAGCCACCGGACCGCGGTCAACTATACATGGTCTTTTTTTTTCCGAAATAAAGTCTGATGATCTTTAGTTCTCACCCTGTACACTGTGTTTTTTTTTTCTTGTCTTCCGAGTATTCTTTTTTTCGCACCTTTGTGCCAGAAATGTTGTCTGTAGTACAACACCAATCCGCCCGACAGGAAGGTTCTTTTAGGGTGGTCTTGTTTAGCCGGGCCGTCCCGGAGTGGGCCTGTAGCCAGGTGACGTCGAGTTTACTTCCGTCCATTGTGAACCAAATAAAGTTGTTATAAAGGGGTCAATTTTGTGTCTCTTACTAGACACGAAATTGCACCCGTTCTCCTTTGTATATCACCGCGCCTCTTCACTGGTTTCACTGCGTCACGAATGATCCCACCTTCGACGAAGTGGTGATGTCATGTAATGAGGTCATCATATAAAGTTACGCCACGATGATGTCATGATGACGCCGCAGATTAGTCGTCACGTGATTGCGACGTCACCCGCTATTTTGGGATGCTTCTTGTGCCGCTCACATTGTAGCCTCGGACTCGCCAGGTCTCGTACTACGCGTCGCCACGTCTCTACAGATCTTTTTCTTGACTCATATCAGTGAAACTATGCCAATAGAAACGTAGTGGACATTGTTTGTGGTTTCTTGACTTCATCGCAGTAATTCTCGTGTAAACTGAAAAACAAATCGACGTAGACAAACAGCTACCCCTTCCGTCCTAGGCAGTGAGTGTTCCGCACTGGCCGCCTGGGCCTCGAATGGCGCTAGCTTACACTCTCAGGTGTTAAGGACTCATGAATACCCTACCGAAAAGTTGATGATGAAGTGCCCTCTGTTGTAGGCCAAATGGCAGGTCACCGGACAGAAATGGTAGATCATTGTACAAAAGAGCAATCCGCACTTCGTGTAAAGCAAGAGAAGCATGAAGTCTGGTCAAACGCACAGGCCAGTCCAGGTGAAAATATTGGAGAGAAATACAGAGATTACAAAGAAAGGTGTCGCCAGCGGAGGACAAACAGTAAAAAAAAGACAGGCAAAAACTGCGACGAATGATCAACGGAACGCATGTTCACGCTGAAGCAATGTAAAGGAATGTGTCTATTATCTGTTATCTTTATCACACGCTATCTGCAAAGTAACAGATGGTACAGATAAGTGATCTCATGCACGCGACCCGCCTACCCTTCACTAGCGGCTCGCGCAAGACACTCTTCGTCCCACATGTTTTTTGTTGCGTTCGCTACACTGGCCATGGTGGAGCACTTTCGCGCGACTTAGCTTTATCAGTTCTGCGCACGCGCGAGGACTAATGACGTCACACGGCGCACAGCTGGCGCGCCGGACAAAGCCTGGAAGATCCTGCAAGTGACGTGTCACTAGTGGAATGGTGCTTGACTCGCGTAAGATCGCTCACTCGCTAGTCCGTCCCCCGTCTGTCCGTCCATCTTCCGGTCCGTCCGTCCGTCCGTGTTTCGCCCGTCCGTAGTTCACGCTACGTATAACCTGGAATATCGAAGTCACTGCTAATTTTTACGGCTTGGCCGGTCTTTGTGACATTGCTTAATTGTGCTTCCATTATTTGCGGGATGATTGAGACTAATAACGCTTTGATCGGGTAAGCCGCCCACACGTTACTGATCCTAAACCTTTTTTTCGCAAAACACCCCATGTGGTCACTCTGTGTAGAAAACGAACCACGGAGCAAGGGCTCAATAATCCACGATCGGCGTCCAGATTTTAGTTATTGTGGAGACTGGTAGCCAAATGTTTCTGGAATCCTGACACCAAATCTCTTTCAGATATGAGCCATGCATGAAATATACAGAAGCCGGACCCATACATTGACGTAGGGAGGAAAATGAGAGGGAGGGGGGGGGGCGAAGTCAGCACCATACATTGCCATTATATGAAGAGCGGTAGAGTGGAGGATGCTGTGACGAACATTCGCCCCCACCCCCCCTGAAGAGGAACCCTGCACACGCTCATGATCCTCACCCCATGCGGAAAAAAAAGTTTTGAGACTGCTGCCCACTATCTGATGTGAGCTTGAGACCTCTGGTATGCATAATGCTGCGCAGATGTTTGGTTTAGCACGAGCTGAAGGAGCGAAATAAAAAAATTACGCTGAAAAGCTATTAATATTTCATTGTACATTCTAATTCGGCCCCTGTTCTCCGGCAGCCCACTCGTATTTACTGAATCGCATCACCATTAAGTTTTTATCGATGCCAGCTAAAATGGTGGCGACACTGTTATTCCTACATGTTACCACTGTATCATTGCAGGGTATGGTTCAGGCCGCGGAGTACATAAAACGGAAGCTGGTGGACGAAGGGATCCTATCGCAAGCCTTCAACTACAGCCTGGTAAGCGCACGAACCATTGACGTCATCATTTTTAACGAGAGCTACAAACTTTTTTCGAATCTTCTGACGTTGTCTTCTCTTAATAGTGTATTTTTTTATGCTTCCCAGGACAATCAATCAATCGATTAATTTATATATAATTAATCTTGCGCTTGCTGGCTAAGAATAAGACATTTTGTTCACTGAAGTCAGATTAACATTAGAAAGACAAATCAGCAAATGCATTTCAAAAAGTAAGGTCCTGCTTATTCACGAAAAAAAGGCCTATCTTATAATTCTTTGTCAGCGAAAATTCTAGCCAATCCTAAACGTGGGATGAGTAGTAATAAAAGCTCTTAGCTAATCAGCGAGCAATGTCGTACGAATAAGTCTTTCGAACAAGATTGATTGATATGTGGGGTTTAACATCCCAAAACCACTATATGATTATAAGAGACGCCGTAGTGGAGGACTCCGGAAATTTTGACCGCCTGGGGTTCTTTAACGTGCACCCAAATCTGAGTGCACGGACCTACAACATTTCCGCCTCCATCGGAAATGCAGCCGCCGCAGCCGGGATTCGATCCCGCGACCTGCGGGTCAGCAGCCGAGTACCATAGCCACTAGACCACCGCGGCGGGGCCTCTTTCGAACAAGGTCCATGCTTTCACGTCTACGGGTAATTAAGCAAACATAGGTGGTCGCTTATTTCTGAGCACCTGCAAAATGTTTCTTCATAAAAGTCCAGGAAAATTGTAGAAATTCATCCATAAAAATCACACGTCGAATGGATGTTCTTGCGTAGCTAGCATTGTGCCATCATGACGTACCCATCACGTTGATAACACATAAAAAAATGATTACCGGTATTAGCTCTTGATAATAACCCGCTTTTAATAGGCTAATCAGAGTGGGCGATTGGGCCTGTTGGTGATACATGAGCTAAGTGTACTACGCGGTAGAAAAGACAGATGGGAAAACGACAAGAACAAGCGCAGATTATCAACTGCGTGAGCAAACCATCGGTTGCCTTCCTAGATAAGTAGCTTCGCCCCGCCGCGGTGGTCTAGTGGCTAAGGTACTCGGCTGCTGACCCGCAGGTCGCGGGATCAAATCCCGGCTGCGGTGGCTGCATTTTCGATGGAGGCGGAAATGTTTTCAGGCACGGGTATCCAGATTTGCTTGCACGTTAAAGAACCCCAGGTGGTCTTAATTTCCGGAGCCCTCCACTACGGCGTCTCTCATAATCATATGGCAGTTTTGGGACGTCAAACCCCACATATCAATGAATGATAAGGAGCTTCAATTTCTGGCAAATGGCGCATGCGTCTAATTCATCTGATATTCTGGCTCGTGCTTCGCGTATGTGAAGTCTGACTTTTTTTTCAAATGCTACCTTCCTTCTTTTCTTTCTTCGCTTTTTTCCTGGTTGTCATATATATATATATGCAATGCGGGATGAATAAACCTTCAGTTTATAGTCTGCGCTTGTCATTGTCTTTTTCCCGTCCGTGTTTTCTACCGCGTAGTAAACTTAGATCATTTAATAGGCTACCGCGTTTATTCCACCGCTCCTTACACCACACAGCAGTCTCACAACCATGCAGCTCGTCGCGCAGCCGTTGAAGTGAGCACCGTTGGTATACTATCTGCCTGTACCGTTACTTTCGACTGCTGGACCGCTGTGGTTCGCTATACTTCCTCTACGCCAAGGCTAGGCCTATATATGGCATAGGCCAAGTAAGCCGTGTTGGGCCCGTAAGATCAGCGAGCTTAGCTGATTTTTTCAAGATTTACGTGGCTAGTGTAAACTTTTTCATTTTTTTTTCAAAAGACGGACCCTTACTCTAAAGTTTTGCTAATTGGCTGGCGCGTTGACTGTACTCTCAGTAACGAGCGATGCTCTTAAGTAGCCTCGCTTATTATTACGCAACACATCTAGAGGGCTTCACTTAGGAAGCGTCGCGCAAAAAAAAATGAATAGAGGAAAGATATTATGCAAGAAAAATGTAACGATGGGACACCAGCTTGCTGCGAAGGCAGACAAATCCGCGGCGCATCGAAACGTGCATAAAAGCAAAATGAAATGCCGTCCTTCGCACGTGGAGGACACGGCATGAAATGAAAGACAGCCTTGCTTTAAGACCTCGCCTTTGGTGTCGTGCACAGGTGCTCTACTCAATTTAGACGAGATTAAATTCTTGCTTTAAATGTCCGCCGACTCGATGTTTCCATTCTCGTTCTTGAGCATTTGCGTCGTTTGTACTTACATAGCCTGGTGCTTTACTGGAACATTTTCGAGATGTTATTCATTATTAGCTTCAGAGCACGCAAATTAGTGCAACAGTACGCTAACAAGGTTGTAGTTGCCAGCATGCTATGTTTTTTTTTTTTTTTGTCGTTTGCTTCCCAAGAACGCAAGTTTTCAAGCAACACGCGTTCTTGAAACTATGCTGGCACATCGAAGGAGTGTAGTGGAAGTTTTAGAAGGGCGTGATTAATCTTATGAATTGTTAAGAAACTCTGGGAAACTTTCCTATTGAAGCAGGAAACTATTAGAAGCAAATAAATGAGGGGAGGGTGGAATTCGTGTATTCCGACTGCATTGTTTTCGGAAAAAAATAAACGGGTCGAAATTAGTGTGGCACATTTCTATCTAAAACTACATTAACGAACAGAAAACTAAACTGAAAACTGCTAGGCTTTTTTTTATAAAATGAAACATCGTTTGCCTGAAAGCGCCTCGTAATTAAGTCGCACATTTGCAACCGCCGCCTTACTTAACCGCGCCAAAGTTTTGCGTGCCGGAAAATTGGGTTATTCTTCAATAAAAAACTTAACGTTTCTAGTTTCAGGTATGCCCTTCAGACACGAAAACTTAACCACTCGCGTCGCAATCATCCCCATAGTCTGGGTGGGTATAAAGCGATTCAAAGCTGCTTACTTTAAGTGCTTGCTCTCTAGCCGGGTGGTTTGGACTAATAGTCTTTCATATGCAACTATAGATAATTCATTTAGCCCACAAATCTCTTTCTGGTAAATGGGTAGAAGCGTTCTTCACAGATAATAAAGGACACTCTATCTAAAGCAGTTTCATTAGCCTTGTGATTTATTATGACGCGTCTTCATTAATGTGTCCTAAGCGTGTGATCGCAAGGTAACAAACCGGAATTTTATCCTGGTTAACCCATGTGCCTTTCTCTTAACCTTTTGCTACGTCCTTCTCCTAAACATATGATTCTCGGTTTGCATAAAGAGAGTACGAATAGAAAAGCACAGAAGTTAACCAGGGCTGAGCCCTGTAAGATACCCAGCGCCGGAGAAGAGGAAAGGAAAGTAATAACGGGAAGAAAGAAGTCATCGTTTCAGCTGATGTAAGAGTTCTGTGTTTGATATTGTAACAGACAAGAAAAAGGTAGAGAAGAGAAGCAGAGGAAGACGAAGAGTCTTGGCACGATCGCAGTGTGCTGCCGCAAACGAGCATCGTTCACCTCCTCTAAATAAAACCATCTTATCACAGCTCGCTGTTACAGTTGTGGTGGACGTGCGGGGTAATTGATGAAGACGGAAGGTGAACCGCAAGTTCTTCGACGGAGCCGTCGCATTGCTGGACTTCCACCGAATCCGTCTGTCTGGACATGTCCCACAACGCAAATGAACACCGACCCCTCTCGACTTCTGCGCCGACCAGTTCGGCTCCACAACTGAGAGATGCTCGTCCCTTTGCCGGCAGACCAGGTGAAGACGCCGAGGCTTGGCTCATCCATTACAAACGGGTGAGCGCCGCTAACAAATGGGATGCCGCTTCTCAGCTTTTGTACGTCGCGTTCTTTCTGACGGATACTGCATTAATGTGGTACGAGAATCGGGAGGAAACGCTAACGACGTGGGACAGATTTGTTTCTGAAATCAAAGAGCGTTTCGGCGACCCAACAACGATAAAGAAAAGAGCAGAACAGACACTAATGCAACGCGCTCAAGTGCCAGGGGAAACTTGCACGACCTACATTGAGGAAGTCATAAAGCTATGTAGGACCATTTACTCCGGAATGTCTGAGGAAGACAAAGTCGGGCACATTCTAAAAGGAATCGCCGAGGATGTTTACAGTTTCCTCATCGCGAAAGACACCTTGACATCTGTCACCGATGTCATTCGTCATTGCCGCAATTTCTAGCAACTAAAGACGAGGCGCATCACGCCAAAGTTCGGCAGGCTACCCAATGTGACGACCATCGCGAGCATATACAGCAACCAGGCGCTTGATCTTGCAACAACAATCCGGCAGATAGTACGTGAAGAACTCGGCCTGTACGCGCAAGTGGCAAACCGCCCAAGCACTCATCCCCCCTATCAGCCACCAGAGTTCGAGTGAAACGTTGCTTCATTCTCCTCGAACCGAGTGGCGGAGAGCTTGAGGATTCTGATGCCACACCTCAGTATCAGCCACGTCTATACGATAGAGGCCCTGCCTATGACGCACGATCACGACGAGCACAGCCACAATCTTATACTCAGGGCTCTCAGCCGGACTACGTCCCGCTGCGGCAAGGACAGTACCGACCCTACTACCAAGATGTAACTTACGACGAATACAATGAATTCCAGAGAGTGGCAGAAACCCGTTCTTCGCGTGATAACGAACTTCCTCGCCGACAGCAGCGGCCCAGGATTCGTTCCAATGAATATGGTATAAACCGTGACCCTCCCGTGTGCTACAACTGTGGTTTCACTGGGCATATTGCTCGGTATTGCCGCCAACGACGCCGCCAATCACGAAGGACACCAGCCATGTCTTCGTCACCAAGACCCGGTGCTTCATATGACCTGCGGACAACCGACTTGTTTCCAAGGGACCGTTTTTCGCGCGAGACCAGACGCAGTGATTCGCCAGCATCCGAGCGGAGTTTGACACCACCATCCAACCGTTCTCGTCGCTCGCCGTCTCCTCTGCGTCGTTCTTCTGCGCCGCAGGGAAACTAGCATCCGTGACCAATGGAGGTGAGGTCGCCGGACGGTCTTTTCAAGATATACCTCTGCCTATTGTTATGATCAAAAACAAAGTGAATGTGTTGATTGATGGAATACCGACGATGGCGTTAGTTGACACTGGGGCGACTGTGTCTGTGATGACCTCGCCCTCAGAAACCGCTTAGGTCGCAAAGTTATGTTTTCATGGGATGATACAATCACCTTTCGTGGTGTAGGCGGCGGGTGGCTTAATCCTCTTGGTGTATGTGCTGTCAGTGTTTCATTGGCTGGAAAAGTATTTGTATCGGAATTTCTGGTTCTATCTCGTTGTTCGCACGATGTCATTCTTGGTATCGATTTCCTGGAGCAATGCGGTGCTTCCGTTGACTGTGGTAGTGGGGAAATATCACTAAACAATTTGTTTCTACCATCGCTTTCCGAAGAAGACTACCGTGGTGAAGACAGGAACACACTTAGTGTGATTGATGAAGTGATAGCACCATTTTGGTGCCTGACACCCGTTCGAGTCTCTTCCACAGCGGTTGATGATGCTTGTGTTGACCTCGTAGTTGGGCCTCTACGCAAGGACTGTTTAAAGAAGGACATACTTGTGCCTTGTTCTGTTGTGTGCATGACAAAAGGAGTAGCAACATTGTGGGTGCTGAACTGTTCTGCAACGCCGGTTGTGCTTCCTCGCGGGATGAAGATAGCTCTTTTTGATGAAGCCTCATGCAACTCGATAGCAGCAATAGCTACGGGCCTCCCCACCTCTTCCTCTGCTTGTGATATTCGCCATAATTAAGATCTAATGCTCGCTATGATCAGCAAGACTCTCAGTACGACGGAACGGCAAGCGCTGGTACAGGTTCTTTCCCGGCATGTTGGTATACTTTCAACTTCAAACATAGAGATGCACCCCTTCAGTTACCCTCGTCCCGCGCTCGTCACAGAATAGACACTGGCTCTGCACACCCCATCCGCCAAAAGCCCTACCGAGTGTCATCCTCTGAACGCAAAGTTATCGCAGAACAAGTAAAGGACATGCGGAATAAAGGGGTCGTGCAAGAGTCGTCCGGCCCGTGGGCAGCCCCGGTAATTCTTGTCAGGAAAAAGGATGGTTCCTGGAGATTCTGCGTAGATTACTGGCGTTTAAACACTGTGACGAAGAAAGATGTATATTCCTTACCACGGATTGATGACATCATAGATTGCTTGCATGCCGCTTCCTATTTTTCAACGCTTGATTTGCGGTCAGCTTATTGGCAAATACCTATGGAAACCGGTGACAAAGAAAAGACTGCTTTCATAACTGCGGATGGCTTATTTGAATTTAATGTCATGCCTTTTGGCCTTTGTAATACTCCAGCCACCTTTGAAAGATTTATGGACACAGTGTTACGTGGTCTAAAATGGGAGATATGCAATTGCTACCTTGACGATGTTGTGATCTTTGGCCGTACGTTTGAGGAACATAACAACCTTCTCAGTCTTGTTCTCGACTGCATCGAAAAAGCCAGGTTGGTTCTGAATTCTAAAAAAAAAAAAATGTCGCTTTGGCGAACGTCAAACTCTCGTGCTGGGGCACTTGGTCGACAAGGATGGCGTCAGACCCGATCCTCGCAAGATAGAAGCAGTGAGCTCTTTTAAATCACCGCAGTCCGCACGAGAACTTCGCTCATTTGTCGGCCTATGCTCATGTTTTCGTCGTTTTGTTCCACGATTTGCGGAGATCGTGTATCCGCTGACAAACGTCTTGCGACAGGATGCAACCTTCAACTGGACACCAGAGTGTGACGCCGCATTCTCACAACTTAAGTTTGTACTAACGTCAGCACCACTGTTGTGTCACTTCGATCCATCTTGCCCGACTGAGGTCCACACGGACGCTAGTGGTATCGGTGTAGGCGCGGTGCTTGTACAACGTCACAATGGCGCAGAGCATGTCGTGGCATATGCCAGCCGTTGCCTGAGCAAACCTGAACGCAATTACACAGTTACGGAACAGGAATGTCTGGCAGCTGTTTTCGCTGTACAGAAGTCTCGTTGTTATCTTTACGGGAGGTCATTTAAGATAATTACCGATCACTATTCGTTATGCTGGCTGGTCGGTTTGCGTGACCCCTCTGGCCGCCTCGACTTCAGGAATACGAATAGAAAGTTGGGCTAGTTGGATATGCATGGTATAACTATCAGTTAAAGCGCACGAAAAACAGACAGGAAGAGAGGACAAGCGCTTTCTCGCAACTAAACTGTTTATTAGAAAAGGTAGAATATATATACAGGCATTTGAAAAAAACACGACGCATGCGTGTGCAGGCAAAAAAGTACATCCGTGGCACATCGAGAACACATGGTAAAAGAAGACAGATTATCTCGGAACATAATCTAGAAAAACAAACTCTTTATCGTGCAGCAAAACCGAAGGCTGGCTGGCGCATTGTTCCCCTCTTTTTCTTATGTGAAAAGCTTCTGTCAACTCACGAGTTAATTTATTTTTAGACCGAAAAACCACTTCATTATCCTGAAAAAGAGGAGAACAACCGCACTCTCTGCAACGAGCCGCGAGATGCGATGCACCCAAAGATGTCAAAGAAGAATCGTACTCTCCGAGACGAACATTGACGCATCTTCCCGACTGACCGATATACACTTTACCACAGCTAAAAGGAGTCATGTAAACAACGCCTATTGCGCACTCCACGAACTTTTTGCTGTGTTTCATGCAACATTGCGGTAACTCTCTGCGCATGCGTGAACAAATAGACTGTAGTTTGCCCTTGGCTGAGAAAAGCACATCGACTTTATATCTATTAGCTAGTTGCTTAAGTTCATGTGAAGTCTTATGAAGGTACGGAATCACTGATATCCTCCTACCTTTTCTACTCTCTTCACGACGCCCCGAGTGGTACCCTTCAAATTTAAGTTTCTTAATCATGTTGTTACAAACGGACGTGATGACATCATTAGGATACCCTGCTTGTACTAGTTTCTTTACTTGACCGAGAAAGCTCATTTCCATTCTGTGTTGAAAGGACTTTTTTTGGAGCAAAACCCAAACTCGTAGTAACGATACCTCTCTTCACCAGCTTAGAGTGGCTCGACCTGTAATTAAGTATAGGCTTTACGGATCTGGGACAATAATACCAGCAAACATGCTGGGGTTCGAAGACCAAGCTAAGATCTAGAAATTGCAGTTGATTTAGACGCGGCCATTCAAAAGAAAAGTTTAGTTTCTTGCCTGTTTCTTTAAAAATCTTGAAAATATTCACAACATCTCGCATAAAATCTGATGACGTAGTGAACAGAAGAAAAACGTCGACGTATCCGAATACGCGAACCGGGAGTCCTGAAAAATGATTTTGAAGTGCTACGTCAATTTTTCCGAAAAAAATTTCGCTTAAAATTGGAGCTACTGAAGAGGCTATGGATATCCCTGATCTCTGGACAAAAAATTACGTTCACTACGTCCTCAGATTTTATGCGAGATGTTGTGAATGTTTTCATGATTTGTAAAGAAACAGGCAAGAAACTAAACTTTTCTTTTGAATGGCGGCGTCTAAATCAACTGCAATTCCTAGATCTTAACTTGGTCTTCGAACCCCAGCATGTTTGCTGGTATTATTGTCCCAGATTTGTAAAGCCTATACTTAATTACAGGTCGAGCCACTCTAAGCTGGTGAAGAAAGGTATCATTACTACGAGTTTGTGTTTTGCTCTAAAAAAGTCCTGTCAACACAGAATGGAAATGAGCTTTCATAATCAAGTAAATAAACTAGTACAAGCAGGGTATCCTAATGATGTCATCACGTCCGTTTGTAACAACATGATTAAGAAACCTAAATTTGAAGGGTACCACTCGGGGCGCCGTGAAAAGAGTAGAAAAGGTAGGAGAATATCAGTGATTCCTTACCTTCATAAGACTTCACATGAACTTAAGCAACTAGCTAATAGATATAAAGTCGATGTGCTTTTCTCAGCCAAAGGCAAACTACAGTCTATTTGTTCACGCATGCGCAGAGAGTTACCGCAATGTCGCATGAAACACAGCAAAACGTTCGTGGACTGCGCAATGGGCGTTGTTTGCATGACTTCTTTTAGCTGTGGTAAAGTGTATATCGCTCAGTCGGGAAGATGCGTCAATGTTCGTCTCGGAGAGCACGATTCTTCTTTGACATCTTTGGGTGCATCGCATCTCGCGGCTCATTGCAGAGAGTGCGGTTGTTATCCTCTTTTTCAGGATATTGGAGCGGTTTTACGGTCTAAAAATAAATTAACTCGTGAGTTGACAGAAGCTTTTCACATAAGAAAAAGAGGGGAACAATGCGTCAGCCAGCCTTCGGTTTTGCTGCACGATAAAGAGTTTGTTTTTCTAGATTATGTTCCGAGATAATCTGTCTTCTTTTACCACGTGTTCTCGGTGTTACGACCAGCCCTAGGGAACCAAGCAAGGAGAGTTTGGGGAGAGAACCGGTTCTTGACCGACGGGGTCGTCCACCCCCACCTCCCCATTCAGGCTCCTCCTCTCACCGGGACAACTCCGGACTCTGCTGTGCGTTCGTGACCATGTTTGGTAACATTTTAGGGCGCCGTGACCATATATGGACTCCGTGTTAGGTTGTGCCACTGCATGTGTTGTGAGAGGTGTTTCCCCCTCCCTCGTGGCCGAGGTGCCGGGGACACCGTATTGGCTGACGATGCGGACAAGGCGCCCAGTGTCAACAACGTGGCGCTATAAAATGCCGAAGACGTTTTGTATCACACTCACTCTTCTCTCTTTGGGTCAGTTTGACCACTTCTCCACATGTAAATAAATCTCTGTTGTTCGTTCGGGCGCTTCTTTCTCGCTGAATTGTTGGACGATGGATTCTGCGACGGGGCCAGCTACCGAAAACGAGACCGGCAGGACCCGGAGTCCCAACAACTGGATGGCAGCGGCGGGATGCCGATAACCCCGAAAGCGACCACTGGACGGAGTGAGCCCGAATTTCAACAACGGGACGACAGGAGAAGGATGACACGAGCTCATCGACTTCCAAAGGGAATCGAATGACACTTCTGAGAGGCACGACGCCGGAGACATGACTGCGAACTGGGTGAGTGCTGGCTTTCTCTGTTAAATTTTACCAGGCATTTACTCTATGTGTTAAGTAAAAGCTGGTAGAGAGGGGCTGTCTTGGTCATTGGGTTAACAGGTAACTTGCGTCAGGCAGAAATTGTGTGATAGCTTGGTTAAGCTCTTTCTGTCAGTGGCGTCAAGGTTAACAGTGACCGGGCAGGATTCCGTGTAAGAGCTTTTTGAAGCTTTATTTGTAGACTAAGTTAACGGAAAACTTGAGGCAAGGCAGAAACCTAGAGCTGTCATTGCCGTCAAGGTTAATTAATTGCAGGACAGGAATCTTTGTGGAACAGAGACAGCGGTACTGGAGGCAGCCATGAGTCTGAAATCCCTGCGAAAGTCCATGTTGCTGCTACTTGCAAGGGAGTTGAATCTGGAGGTGTCGGACTCTCAAAGAAAGCCAGAGCTGATAGAGGCGATTCTCGCATTGGGGGCGGAGGATGACGAGCTGTCAGAATGTGTCGAGGAGATTCAGTAGAGGCAAGCGGCAGAGGCCGAAAGAAAGGCGGCCGAGGCCGAAGGAAAGGCGGCGGAGGCCGATAGGAAAGTGGCAGAAGCCGAAGCAGATAAGATGCGAAAGCACGAGCTTGAAATGAAGCGCCTCGAGCTAGAATTAGCCATAATAGTAGAGCAGGAGGCAGCGAGGCATCCGGTACCGCAGAGCGGGTCAGGTTCAAAATGACGGACCTAATGAGATCGTACAAGCTAGGGGAGGACATTGGGCTGTTCCTCGTCAACTTTGAGAGAACTTGTGAAAGGCAAGGTTTCAGCCAGGATACATGGTCCTCAACGCTTGTTGTCCCTACTTCCGGGGGAGGCCTCAGAAGTAATCGCGCGCCTCACGAAAGAGGAGGCTGACGAGTACAGTGAGGTAAAGTCGAGCCTTCTCAAGAAATACAGGTTGTCAGCGGAAGGTTTCAGACAAAAATTTCGCAACGCCGTAAAAGAGAAGCAATGATTCATACCCGGAGTTTGCTTACAAGTTAATGGCCAACATGGGGGAGTGGCTCAAAGAGGCAAAGGCGTATGGGAATCATGACAAGGTGCTCGAGTGTATCGGTCTGGAACAATTCTATCAAAGGTTACCAGAAAAGGTGAGGTTCTGGGTGCAGGATAGACCGGACGTGAACACCGTAACGAAAGCCGCAGAGCTCGCTGAAGAATTCGTTACGCGCCGCGCCCTCGGGGCAAACAGCGAGCCTAAAAGGGAAAAATTCCTACTACCGAATAAGGCGCCGTTTAGAAAACAACCGACAAGTCTCGCACAAAAGGGTGAGGAAAACAATTCATCTAACCATGGGGCGTCGGCAGAGGCAAGCAAAAGGAAATTTGAGGCGAGAAAACCGGCTGCTTGTTTCAATTGCCACGAAACAGGGCACTTCGCGAAACATTGCCCGAAAGAAAAGGTGGCCTTTTTATCTATAAATGAAGCCGACGAGAACATGAAGTTGTTAAAGCCCTATATGTACGACCTTACCGTGAACGGCAAGCAGTGTCGGGTTCTTAGAGACTCCGCAGCCACTATGGACGTAGTTCATCCGTCCTTTGTTCAGTCCGGACAGTATTCAGGAGACTGTGCCTGGATTAGACAAGCCGTAGAAGCAAACAGTCAGTGCCTTCCCGTAGCTAAAGTTGTCCTTAAAGGCGCATTTGGAACGTTGGAAACGGAAGCCGCGGTATCGCCATATCTACCCCCTCAGTATCCTTACTTATTTTCAAATAAGTCAGATCAAATGCTGAAGGAGAAAGGTCTAACGTTGGGAGAAGGCATAGTGCAGGCACTGACTAGATCGAAGGCACGTGCGCTGGCTGCGAGAGCAACATTCACTGAGGCAAACAAGCCTCAAATCGACAACGGGCCTGGTTGCGAGTTGGACACCACGGTAACAAATCGACTTGTGCGAGAACAGGCTGCAGAAGCCGTAGTCGCGGAGGCAACCATTCCTAAAGGCGACGTTGAACCTCCTCCCGAATTGGAAGGGTCAATTACGCCTCGTTGACCGAGCAAATAGAAATGCCGTTGCTCCCCAGCCGCTTCCTGGTAGTACAGAGGATAGCACAGAGGGTGACACATTCCAGGTACTAGGAACTACAAAAGAGTTGTGTGTCATGCCAACTTCGGATAATTTCAGTCGGCTGCTGCAGGTGAGCCCCGCTTCATTAATAACCGAACAAAAGGGGGACCCGACGCTTAAGCAATTCCAGGACAGTTCGAAAGAGGGAATCGCCAAACGAAATGTGAGATTCCAAGAGAGGAGCGGCATACTCTATCGAAAATATCTAGATAGGCGAGGAGTAGAGTTTGACCAGGTAGTCGTACCTCAGGCGTATCGTCAGGATTTGCTTAGTTTGGTGCATGGAGAATCATGGTCAGGCCACTTAGGCGTAAAGAAGACGAAAAATCGTCTTTTACAGGAATACTACTGGCCTGGATGCTTTAAAGATGTAGAGAGGTTTGTAAAATCTTGCGATGTGTGTCAGCGAGTGGGTAAGCCGGGAGATAAGGCGAAATTTCCAATGAAGCTGGTACCCGTAATCACGGAGCCCTTTCGTCGGTTGGTAATTGACACAGTAGGTCCTTTGCCCAAGACAACTTCAGGCTACCGTCACATCCTGACCTTAATCTGCCCAGCTACTAAATTTCCAGAGGCGGTCCCGCTAAAAGAGCTAAGTTCCGTGGAAGTAGTGAACGCACTTCTGTCCGTGTTTGCCCGGGTAGGCTTTCCTGCCGAGATACAATCAGACCAGGGCACCATTTTCACGAGTGCCTTAACGACAACCTTTCTAGAGCGGTGTGGCGTGAAATTATTGCATAGTTCAGTCTACCATCCGCAGTCGAACTCGATAGAAAAGCTTCACTCCGTGATGAAGCGAGTGTTAAGAGCCTTATGTTTTGAACGAAAACTGACTGGGAAATGTGCTTACCTGCAACGATGTTTGCACTAAGAACTGCACCACATGAGACAACAGGGTTTACGCCAGCGGAACTTGTTTACGGCCGCAGACTGCGGTCTCCTCTTCGTATGCTGAGAGAGTCGTGGGAAGGTCAGGGTGATGATCCTGTAGTAGTGGAATATGTCCTCACCTTATTGGATCGTCTAACAAAAGCCCAAGAACTGACCGAGAGTGCGATGACCAAAGCACAGCAGAAGGCTAAGCTTTACTACGATCGGACAGCTAAAGCACGACACTTTGCTGTAGGAGACAGGGTCATGTTGTTGAGGCCCTCCCAAAAGAATAAGCTTGAAGTGCAATGGGTCGGCCCGGCCGAAATTACTCGAAAATTGTCTGACACCAACTATGTGGTAAAATTACCAGGAAGTCGTAAGGCACACCAGGTGTATCATAGCAACTTACTCAAACCCTACAAAGAGAGGGAAGCCATCGTGAACATGACTTTAAATGTTCCGGAAGAGGTTCCGGCAGAAATCCCTGAATTAGCTCCCGAATCGGACGAAGTCCCGATCGAGAAAAGAGTTGAGGATTTAGTATCAAAGTCACAACTGACAACGAAGCAGAAGCAGGAATTGCGTGGTCTTTTGACCGAGTTTCAGGACAGATTTGTAAGCGAGCCAGGCCGGACATCCGTCCTCACTCATGACATAGAGCTTACCTCGTCGGAACCGGTAAGATCTAAGACGTATCGGGTGTCACCTCGCCGGCTTGAGCTAATAAAAGCAGAGGTTACAGGATGCTGGAATTGGGCGTGATTGAGCCGTGTGAAAGTGATTACACTTCCCCGTTAATTCTTGTGGAGGTACCCGGCAAAGATCCGCGTCCTTGCGTAGACTATCGTAAGTTAAACCTCATCACCAAGGATCAGACATACCCAATTCCCCACATTGAGGAACGCGTCGAGAGGGTAAGCAGCGCGCAATTTATCTCAACGCTAGACCTAGTGAGAGGTTACTGGCAGGTGCCGCTCACCGAGAGGGCGAGCCGGTATGCTGCATTTATTTCACCATTGGGGACATTCCGCCCTAAAGTGTTGAGTTTCGGCCTAAAGAACGCGCCTTACTGTTTTTCAAACTTAATGGATAAGGTTTTGCGTGGTCAAGAGGACTTCGCATTGCCTTACTTGGACGACGTCGCCGTGTTTTCCTCGTCCTGGCCAGAACACTTGACGCATTTGAGAGCAGTACTGACACGCCTACGCGAAGCAGGTTTAACGGTAAAGGCGCCCAAGTGTCAGCTAGCACAAGCAGAGGTACTCTATCTCGGGCATGTTATCGGTCGAGGGCATCGCCGTCCCTCTGAAATGAAAGTGGCAGCTATCCGAGACTTTCCCCAGCCCCGAACGAAAACCGATATTCGGGCTTTTCTTGGAATAGCTGGTTACTATCGTAAGTACATCCCTAGATATTCCGACATTGCCAGCACTCTTACTGACGCGTTGCGCAAGACCGAGCCCCAAATGGTCGACTGGGATGAGGAGAAAGAAAAGGCTTTCCGCGTTTTGAAAGCGGCCTTGTCGAGCCAACCTTTGCTTAGTTCACCGGACTACTCGAGGCCTTTCATAGTCCAATGCGACGCTAGTGATAGAGGCAGGGGGGCAGTTCTTAGTCAAAGGGATGAGGGGGATCAAGAGCATCCCGTCCTATATGTTAGCCGGAAACTCACCCTTCGCGAGCAGGTTTACAGCGCTAGCGAAAAGGAATGTGCGTGCTTGGTTTGGGCAGTCCAGAAACTGGCTTGTTATATTGCCGGAAGCAAGTTCATTGTGGAAGTGGACCACTGTCCTCTCACCTGGCTACAGACCATGTCCTCTAAGAACGGCCGCCTGCTGCGTTGGAGCCTCGTTTTGCAACAATATACGTTTGAAATACGCTACAAAAAGGGTGTACTCCATGGCAACGCTGATGGTTTAAGTCGATGCCCCTGACGCGAGAGGATGTCTCGAGAACTCTGGCATTTTTTTTTTCCTGACCTAGACAAGAGCTAGTGATTGTTTTTTTTTTTACTCTTTTAGGTGTACTTGTTTGAAAACGTTGAAGACACGGCTATCCAGGGTTTCGGGTTCGGTGTGCTTCCAGTGTTGTTGTTTTGTGTCACCTTAAAGTGTGAGTAACATTTTGAATAAATTGTGTATTTCCTTTAATATCAGTTAAAGGGGAAAATTGCCTGGTGGAGTTTGGCGGAATTGTCCGGCGCTCACCGGCTGAGTAGTTGTGTTTTCATGTGCGTATGTGATGTCTGTTGAGCCCACAATGAAGCAGGTGTTGCCCTCTGCTTCATCAAAGATGGTCGTCACCAAACCGACTGCCGGCGCTGATCTCTCCGGACAGTGGCTGCAAACCTCAGCCCATCGAGATCTTCACCCCCTCGCGCGAGAGACTGTTACGACCAGCCCTAGGGAACCAAGCAAGGAGAGTTTGGGGGAGAACCGGTTCTTGACCGACGGGGTCGTCCACCCCCACCTCCCCATTCAGGCTCCTCCTCTCACCGGGAGAACTCCGGACTCTGCTGTGCGTTCGTGACCATGTTTGGTAACATTTTAGGGCGCCGTGACCATATATGGATTCCGTGTTAGGTTGTGCCACTCCATGTGTTGTGAGAGGTGTTTCCCCTCCCTCGTGGCCGAGGTGCCGGGGACACCGTATTGGCTGACGATGCGGACAAGGCGCCCAGTGTCAACAACGTGGCGCTATAAAATGCCGAAGACGTTTTGTATCACACTCACTCTTCTCTCTTTGGGTCAGTTGACCACTTCTCCACATGTAAATAAATCTCTGTTGTTCGTTCGGGCGCTTCTTTCTCGCTGAATTGTTGGACGATGGATCCTGCGACGGGGCCAGCTACCGAAAACGAGACCGGCAGGACCCGGAGTCCCAACAACTCCCGGAGTCCCAACATCGGTGTGCCACGGATGTACTTTTTTTGCCTGCACACGCATGCGTCGTGTTTTTTTTCAAATGCCTGTATATATATTCTGCCCTTTCTAATAAACAGTTTAGTTGCGAGAAAGCGCTTGTCCTCTCTCCCTGTCTGTTTTTCGTGCGCTTTAACTGATAGTTATATCAGCAATACGACTTTATGGCGTCGTACAAGAGTGGCCGTCGTCACGCTGACGCAGACTGCCTCTCCCGGATTCCTCTTGCGACTACTGACTGCGATGCTGAGACTTTTGACGACTGCCTTGCTGCTGTTACAAGCACGTTCCCCAACGCGGCTGATTTCCAGAGAGAACAACGCAACGATCTCAACTTGGATCCTCTTTTTTGCCGCCGCACGTGCCTCCCAACACAGCGGTCGCTTTACTGTCCGAGACAAGTTGCTCTATAAAACTAACTACTCCAGACCTGGAGCACGTTTTCTTCTAGTTGTCCCCAAGAGCCTTCGCTACGATGTTCTACGTGCCATGCATGACGATGCGACGTCCGGTCACTTCGGCTTCATTAGAACGCTGAACCGCACGCAGGAACGCTTTTACTGGCCCAAGATGTACGAAACGACGAAGCGTTACGTCGCTAGCTGCGAGACGTGCCAACGTCACAAGCGCCCGGCCACCGCTACACCAGGTCCCCTTCAGCCGTTAACACCACCCAGCACACCTTTTGAACAAGTAGGAATTGACATTATGGGTCCATTTCCGTTATCTAACAATAAGAAGCGTTGGATAATCGTCTGCGTAGATCATCTTACGCGTTATGCCGAAACCGCAGCAATTCCCTTGTCACACACGGGTCCCGTTAATTAGGGAGGTGATCGCCGGGCTAATTCCAAGGGCCGAAGTATTGGCCCCCCGAACCGCACCACGAAAGCGTGGACAATTTAGAAGTGGTCCTTTTTGGCGCGCCAGCGGACGCCGGCTGTGGCCCAAAGAACAAGTCAGAGCCGAGAGTTGATAAACAAAACAAATATTATATTCTCCGAATTGGCAGATCGAAAATAATACATAAGAATGCACACTCCACAATAGTTACATACAATACGTCGCCAAACAAACAACCTACTACACAGTACAAATAACCACACTTGAAACAACGGACACCTCCTGTAAATAAAACCATCTTATCACAGCTCGCTGTTACAATATCACAAGTGTTGAATCAGTCCGGTAGCCCCGAGAAAACTCTGCGATTGGTAGCTCCATGGTCCAAATACCTTGAAAGCGCTTTTACTCAGGTGATTTGGAACGCTACGGTGGTAATAGTATCTGAAGTTCTACATGTGAATACCACTATATATTTTAAAGACAATGCAATGGATGGCTCCAGAAGTTAGGATCATCTGGTGTTCCCGCGGCGGTGGTTTAGTAGATAAGGTACTCGGCAGCTAACCCGCAGTTCGCGGGATCGAATCCTGGCTGTGGCGGCTGCATTTCCGATGGAGGCGGAAATGTTGTAGGCCCGTGTTCTCAGATTTGGGTGGACGTTAAAGAACTCCAGGTGGTCGAAATTTCTGAAGCCCTCCACTACGGCATTTCTCATAATCATATGGTGGTTTTGGGACGTTAAACCCCACATATGAATTTATCAGGACCATCTGGTGTTCCTTAACATGCACTAACACGGCACAGTACAATGGCCTGTACCGTTTCGCACCCACTTCCGGTTTTCTTAATATTCACATCTTGTGAAAGAAAAAAAGACTCCTACAGAATTGATGCTTCAGGTTCAAGGCAACATTTACACTGGATACGTATGATATCGGACTATAATTTTCGACCAAGAACCAATAAACTATGAACAAAATTATTGAAATTTAAATCAAATAAGTTTATTGAAAAGCAGACAATTTCTTTGTGAGCAGCAATGATTGCTCCGACACCTAGCGGAGCCATACTAAACTGCATGCTTCTTCCTATGTAGCCTCAGAGATTCGCTTCAGAAGTGTCACGAAACACAATGTTTACTACGGCAATACATCAATGCACACGAAAGCTGTAACACGAATGCCACTGAGACACACTTTTAGGCAAGGATTAGGGTCGTCCGCTATTCTTTCAAATTATAGTTTTACAAAGAATCTATGGTAGCTGATGTGCGCATTACTGCTGCATGAAATGCAGGACAAAGGCACAACCCAGTACGACCTGGTTCTCGTGGGCCACTCTCTCGGAGCCGGGGCGGCAGCCATATTGGCCATTTTGCTCAAGCAGGACTTTCCCAACCTGCTGTGCTACGCGTACGCGCCACCAGGGGGACTCCTCAGGTGAGTGTGTGTGCTCCGGCTGCCTGGAAGGCTGTTATTTGGTGATGTAACAATCAGCCTGAACGGTGCTTTAGAAGTCTGAATTGTATGTGCTTCTGTTTGAATAGAAGGAAATGTAACACCAATTTAAGTTTCTTTTAGTCTAAAGGAGATGGCTTTTTTTTTTCATCCCTTCTCCCCCTCTCTGAAAACGAAATGAAGCTTGATGTAGTTTGATTTGAACATTGTATAAGTGACTTTGAATATTGAATACTTCATTGATATGTACAGTGAAGAACGAGCTGAAAACTGTCCCTCATTTATCCAATATTTTTTCTCACTACAAGCACTGATTAATACCTAATAATATTATTATTATTTATTATTTTATTATTACTTACTATTATTAGTAATACTATTATTATTACTATTTTATTATTATTATTATTATTATTATTATTATTTATTATTATTATTATTATTATTATTATTATTATTATTATTATTATTATTATTATTATTATTATTATTATTGACAGATTGCATGTGCGCACGTAGTTATGAGTAGTTAATAAGGTTACCATAAAGCACAGAGCTATTTTTACGCAGTCTGTTGTATGGTAAATCAAGTCTAGCCTCCCCTGCCTCCCCAATCACCTGTGCGTGCGCCTGTGCGAATCTCCTGCAAGAAATATTCGAAGTGAAGAGAAATTTTGTCCTTTTCCGAGATTTCAAGGCACGACCTACGCATTTTTGGTGCGCTCACCCGGATGGTTGCGTAACAGCTCCGCAACGGTACTGATAATCGGTTGTCGTCAACTGGAACGCAAAACTGTCTTCTATGAAAAATCATCCTCTCTAAGGGATCCGCATGTAATACCGCGCCGGTGTCACAAGGGACGCCGGTTCAGCACTTTTTGGATGTAAGCTGCTTTTTCGCCCAGTACTGTAGCCCGGATTGATATAACTTAACTTATATCAATATTCGTATTTACGAGGATTGATAAATACAGAGCTCACATTTATTCTTAGATTGCAGCTGACTTCAGCCTGGCATATCGAACGAAACAAGAAGTGCTTAGAGTCGACATTTTGTATAGTGTGCCGAACAGAACGTATAACCAAACTTATATCAATCCCGGCTCTTCAACGCGGCATCTTCAACGAAAAAAGTGTTTCCAATTGAGAAATCTTCATATATCACTGTTCCGGTATCGCAAATCAGTGACGCCAGTTCAGCACTGTTTGAGTGTAAGCAACTTTTCTACCTCACGCTGTAGTCCGGATTGATATAACCAGAGTCAAGACTCCCCCCCCCCCCCCCCCCCCCCCTTTGCATCGACGGCACCTCTCCCTGCCAAATTCGCTGAGTGGCGCCGAATGCAAGCGTAGCCAGCAAAGCCGCATTTAGAAACCGGAAAGTCTCCGTCTACGAATCGTGCTCGCAGTTTGGCAGTGCATGTTTCATTCCCTGGCAGTACCCTCGACAAACGAAGCGTTAAAGAAGAACACAACGCGGAATCTATCCGCGGAGCTTGCCCTCCGTCTGTAGCTTCCCAGAGTGGAGCGATGACGTTCCCTGTGGGTGCCATACGGCTCGCCCTGACGGTCTCTGTTTGTGTCTCGCTGCGTCGCCAGGTGCTCGCCTGTTTATCGCACCCCTCCTCCTCAAACCCTCTCTCAGCCTACCCGCCGTGGAGTACAGCAAGGCGTTCATCACGTCGGTGGTGTTGGGCAAAGACGTGGTGCCCAGAATAGGACTGCACCAGATGGAGGCCCTGCGCACAGATCTCATCAACGCTATCAAAAGGAGCGCCGACCCCAAGGTGCGTAGACGTGCGTGCCGCGTACTCTTGTCACTTCTGGATGCCCCTCTTGTGCCAATTCAATCGTTCCCTCGCTCTTTCACTGATTCCACGCATTCATTCACTTCATTTCATCACTCACTCACGCACTCACGCACTCAGCTAATTCATTCATTAATTCATTCATTTATTCATTCATCCATTCACTTATTCATCAGAGTTGTCCTTCGCGCCTAAATTAATATTTCGGTAAAGTAGAAATAAGCCTCATCTTGTCGACGGGTTCAATATCAGTGTCAATTGGTGCCACGCGTTGATGTCCCAATCAAAGCGTATACGTTACGTAAGGATTAGGCCTCGCTGTTAAACGTGCAGCCACCTGCACACTCAGGTCTCCCTTCGTTCGCTCTTTCATGAACGCCGCTACAGCGTGGAAGTCCGTGATGGTTTATATATGATGCAAAGACTCGGCCACAACATACGTGCGCAGCCGCTGTGACGTTATCGTTATTCATTGATAGTACCACTGGCGTCGGTTTGATTGAAAACAGTGAACAATACGCGCGGTAGAGAAAGAGAAGAACGAGGGATGGCGCGTGGCACGAGAATCTTGTTTTTTTTTTTTTGCTGGAATAAATGCCAGCGTCGAGACCACGGTGTAATATACAAACGATTCTTTGTATCTCATACCGTGGTCGACACTCATTGCTCGACTTCTCCAGGCGTATTTGTCCTGCAAATCCAGTTAATCTACGGACAAAATCTTCGGATTTTACATTGGTACCGAAACCCGGAAACGAACCTGGGACCTTTAGACCTTCAGGTTTCTCAGTTACACGTACCTTAAAGATTGAGCGTGGATGCAGCGATGATTAAGCTGCCTGAGTCTACAATACAGGAAAACTGTGTCGATTGACTATTTCACCTTAGGCATAGTGTGCTACGTATATCACACTTGACATGTCTAAAAGAATACGTGAGTGTTTTTTTTTTTTTGAGAAGAATATAATTTTGTCGGAGGGTCGCGAGTTTCGAGTAAGTTGTTGTCTCCACATGAAAGGAGTCATATCCGTGCAAAACCTGGACTCAACGAAAAGAGTATTTTAGAGCGTAACCACTTTCTCATACAGGCGCGAGCCTCTGGTAAATACTAATCGTGCCTTGACCAAAGAGGTTCACACCCGGCCTAGCACCTTGCTTTGAGAATAAGGGATTGATAGATTGATTTATATGTGGGGTTTAACGTCCGAAAACCACTATATGATTATGAGAGACGCTGTAGTGGAGGGCTCCGGAAATTTAGACCTGAGAATAAGGGAGTTATGTAGTGATCGCATGGAGAGTATGCTGAAGAAAGTTATCAAATGGAGAAAGTACCCGTTGGCTCTCGCGGAACATGCACGTTCGGCTTTAATTCGTCGGCCATTTTGTATTGTCGTTCTTATACTCTAACCATGGGATTCCCAAAGCGTTTTGACGTTTGGCGTCAGTAACCGCGCAAGTCCATACGAGTATACCGATTGAGGCAAGACGCTCTTGTCGCCACTGGCAACGATAGAAACGATTTACTGTAGTAGGTTACATCTTACTTCCAATAAGAGTGAACACGAGCGCCATAAAGGGACATCAACACCTCCGTGGTGGTCTAATGGCTAAGGCACTCGTCTGCTCACCTGAAGGTCGCGGGATCGAATCCCAGCTGCGGCAGCTGCATTTTCGGTGGAGGTGAAGATACTGCAGGCCCGCTTTTTCTTTTCAATTTGGGTGCACGTTAAAGAACCCCAGGTGGTCGAATTTTCCGGAGCTCTTTACTACGGCGTCTCCTCACTATCACATGGTGGTTTTAACGCGATAGCGTTAAAGCGCTCGTGTCGCCGAAAACCCACCGCCAGCGTCGGCTCCGTTGTTTGTGAGCGAAAAATTGTCTGTGACCGAAAAATCAAGTTACCGAGATAGCCGTGGGAGACCGCTACTTGTCCATGCGCGCGCGCGCGATCACACTGAGAAGGCGCGCATTCGAAAAAAAAGTGCTCAAGGTCACGGGGCGCGGTAGTTTCTTTGCGCCGCCACCCCTCCCTGCTTATCTCTCAGCGCTTTTGTCGGGACGAGAGAAGAGATAATGCAATTGCAGCATGCGACAAAGCTTTGTAACTCCACTCGCACTGGACGGATTCCTAAAATGTTTGCGACGTTGAATTCATGAGGCAATAAACTCTTCTAGTGAATTCATTCTATGGTTACTTGAAAAAGCCTTTGAGGGCCCCTTTAACGCATTTTGTTCGACAGGTGTGACGACGAAAACGAGCCCATTCGGCGATAATAGCGCGCCCTGGTCCAATCTACTGTGTGCGTGTTTGTGTGCGTTCGTGTGTATGTAACAAATCATATGAGTAAGTATGCACTTAGCAGTTGAAGGGTGCTCTAGAGGCCGGATTTCGCTATCGCGTTCAACTCTGAAAGGCGAAGCTTAAAGGTCCCCTAATTTTTTTTGAAAATTTGGGTGCAGGTTAAAGAACCCCAGGTGGTCGAAATTTCCGGAGCCCTTCACTACGGTGCCTCCTCACATTCACATGGTGGTTTCGGAAAATTAAACTCCACATAATATTACTAACAAGAGACGTTAATGTCGCAACCAAAGAGAATTCGCGCACAGCTTCCATGTAACCACATGCGTTCGGTTCCGTGAGGTCATTCAATCACACTGCGCGTGTTTCAGCTAGTTTGTGTTTGCAGACACATCTTTTGTGTCACTGATATTAGTCCGAAAACCTGAAAGCCGTAGCGAACTTCAACATATTAGGAAGTCACTGCGTAGGGAAATGTAATATTTCGATAAGTGTTTTCGATAAGCGTCTTGTTTACATTCACGTGAAAAAAAAAAGAGAACACACTTATGGTTCGTAAGAAAACCAGATTGGAGTAGTCTTTTATACAAGTAATAAACAAAAGAGCTACGGGTTTTCGGGTGGAGCTCATATTTATTCTTAGGTTGTAACCGACTTTAGCCTGGCATATAAAATGAAAAAAGGGGTATTTAAATTTGACGTTTGCAGTGTACCGGACTGTACGAGAAGAGGATCCGTCGGGTCGAAGAAAAGACGAAGAAGATCGATGTCAGATCGATATAAAACAGTTAACAGTTTATCAGTATTGGATTCCTATTTGACATTTAACGTTGATCGTGATTATAAGGGTGATGATATTTCGACGCAAAGCCGACAGCACATAACAGTCCGGTAAATGACGTGACTAGTAGTGATGAGCAGACTGAAAAAAAAAAGAGGAAAAGATGCAGGAATTTTGATTATAGCTCTAAATACGGAATCAAAGCATCAGCGTTGCCTTTATACAGCTCGAAACACCTTCATTCATGCCGAATGTCACTGATATTTAAAGTCACTGGTACTGCACTGAATTTCAATGATATCTAGAGGAACTTGATAGCCAAGATTCGACAACAATGACCCACCATATGAAATATACTAGTACAGAACCGTAATTTAATCATTCGGTTAATGCACCCCTTGATCACGTATTATATACCATAGTATTTTTTTCCTATGGTTTGACGTCAGTTCTAAATAACTGTTGGCATTATTCACGAACTGCTGAGCCGTTCTGTTCTTGTCGTTAGCGCTACGCGTTGCAATGAACTGTGGCTAACTCGCCCAATTTTACGCTTTCTTGAGCATTTGGGTGATTAAGTTGCTGAATTTTTCTTTTCTATATTGCTACATGCATGGTCCATAGAGTTTATTTCTCCTGGTTTGTAAATATGTTTTGTAGACTCGTTTTGTCCATGTATTGAAACATCCTTGCCTACTATACTGCTATACCCACACTTAATTTTTTTTCTAGTGCTTGATTTAACTTTATTTATACTTCCGGTAAACGGAGCACACATGTTCTCCAGCTAGCTTATATAAAAAAAAAGACATGAAAGTTTTCTTCGAAGAACTTCGAAACTTCTGCTCTTCCCTTCTCGAAACTTTTTTTCCAAGTGTAGCGCGGTAATTTGCTTGAAAGTGCCGGCGCCAGATGCACGCAGATAGGTCGTAAGAGCGCCCCGCTGCTTTTCACTGTACGTCTGCTGCGGCTTGATTTTATAGAATTTTGATATCGAAATAAGACGCCTCGAGCTTCACTTATTCAATTACTGTCACTCAATTTTTCCTTTCTTCGTCGAGAGGACTCCAGGCGTAGCGATTACCTTCTTAGAAGTGCGTTTTCCTTTGAAGTTATGCAATCGTATTCACAAAAGTAAAATTTCCATTACTCACATTATGTATTCGAACGTGTCTTGCTCCCCTTCCGTTTTTTTACTTGGTAAGTGTATACTTAAAATTAAGATATACAGCTATAAGGCGTAAACCTTAATTTTATTATCCAGTAACAAGCTATCCGCATTTCGTATAGACTTTATCTCGATATACATTGATTCCTGAAAGAGCGGAAATTTTCCCCAAATATCAAGATATTGATTAGGTCTTCGGTGATTCGTTAATGCAAATAGCCCAGCAGCGAGGATATCGTCATGAAAAACATAATGATTATTTCTACTGCTTAGTTTTTAGAATAATGACGCACTTTTTTTTCTATCTTAGCGCCCCTTGCGCGTAGAAGGGTAAGAACGAATGCGGCACTCTCCATAATATGCAGATCCCTCAAGTGTATAATAAATCGGCTGCGTATCGCAGGAACGTAGGGACCTTGGATAAGGTGGCGGTGATGATCGATTTCGCCAGTAAATATCATGAGTAGAGGCACACGCAACCGCGTGTCTCGGTGCCGTCATCAATTTCGCCGGGGAGGCCGTACGTCATAAATATGATAATGCGAGCACCGGAGCTCCACAGATACGTAGGCCCCGTTCACTGGTTATATTAGGAGGAACAAAAGTGAATAATTTTGGTTAGCGGTCTGCCGCGTTTGCTGTAGTCACCGTGCCCTCGCTTCCGAATTCGTGATTTGTTATGTCCCTCTTTCAGTGACAGACTTCAAGAAGTGTCGTTTTTTTCACTCCAATTTTAGAATCTCTTGCTGCCCCCCCCCCCCCCCGCCCCCTTTTATTTATTTGGTAACATCTCTTTTCTATCGTCTTTCACTCTCCTTCACCTCTGCCTCAGCACAGAGCAGCCAAGTGGTCTAAGAATCTAAGAACAGTCGAACCTCCTTGTCCTTCCCCATGTTTATATATATATAAGGGAGTGAAGCGTATACCTAAGGGCTCGTTTTCCGTGTTTTGACACAATATTAATGAGATCTAACATACAGTAATGCCAAGGAATGTACAGGGGAAGTTATTAGAACCAATGGAATGTAAATAGGAAGAAAGAAAAGTGGGTGAAAAAATAACCTGCCATGAGGAGGAATCGAACCTACGACCTTCGAATAACGCGTTCGATACACACACAGTCACCTATATATATATATATATATATATATATATATATATATATATATATATATATATATATATATAGGTGTGTGTGTGTGTGTATTATCACATCGATGCCTGAATAAACGCGAAGGCATTTATTGTCTCGGAACACAGCTTTCGAAAATAGAAGCAGCTTTACTTGCCGAAATAAAATGAAGAAACGAGAACATGGTGGAAAATAAAAAAAAGTGTTTGGCACGCGCGTGAGCCAAGTGGTTACTGAGATCCGCTGGTTTATTGTTTTCGTTGTTAGTTAGGCAGTGCGTGCAGTCTTAATTAAGTGGGGCTCTATGTTTAGATTGGGTGGTGAGGACTCTACATCATTTTTTTTTTATTACAAGAGAGCGTGTCCGCGCTCGTCAAGTGCACCGTGGAATAGATTGTGCATGCAGGAGAGTCGAATGCCCGAAGGTGAAAATAGAAATAACATGCCGATACAAAGAATAAGAATGTATGTAAACTCGACTACAAACTAATTACATAAAATTGACACCTGCCAGCCGTGAACCCTCATTCTGTAAGTGCTATGGAGAGGCAGACATTCTATGAATACGAGTGCACAGAGTTATTCAAATGGTCCGCAAACACTGGAAATTAAAACAGAAAGATAATCTTGCGGTGAATAGAACATTTAAGCCCCGCCGCGGTGGTCTAGTGGCTAAGGTACTCGGCTGCTGACCCGCAGGGCGCGGGTTCGTATCCCGGCTGCGGCGGCTGCATATCCGATGGAGGCGGAAATGTTGTAGGCCCGTTTACTCAGATTTGGGTGCACGTTAAAGAACCCCAGGTGGTCTAAATTTCCGGAGCCCTCCACTACGGCGTCTCTCATAATCATATAGTGGTTTTGGGACGTTAAACCCCACATATCAATCAATCAATCAATAGAACATTTAATAAAATTGATGCTATTAGGAACTATTTATGATTACAGTTTAGCATATAGCAGAGATTCAGCTTGAACAAAACGAAACAGGAAAATCTTCCAGAGCTGGAACTCGTACTTGCGAGATGTTCCGGCATCATAAATGTTCGTAAGACAAATTTTGACGCAACAATGACTATTGATGTTATAGTAGCGTAAATGGCTAGTGTGTACATCTTCACGGTGAGCTTCATTATATTTTGGTTGAGTTTGCCCGCTGTTCTTATTGTGTCTAGAGCTAAATTCAATCGTCACTCTGTGTCCAGCATTAGCAGCCTCTGCTTGCACTCTGTGCTGACTGGTTACTCTATTTTTTAGACTATCGAGACAACTGTATTGTGAATGTAGAGTGTCAAAAGTATTGTGATTGCATTATGTAGAGGTGCGCCTATAGTGTAAGGCCTATGTTAGCTTCGACGGAGAAGCTGTACCACTAAGGCTAGTCAGGAAAGGTCACCTGATCATCGCCACCGTTCTACACTGACCGAACGAACTCCGTTTCAGGGTTTTGATGTACGAACACTCTATCAGTCTAGAGCACAAAACAGAATCGATGTTTCGTTACCAATACATATAGAATTGTCATAAAGGCCATGAGGCCATGGCCTTTATGGCCTTTCATAAAGGCCAATTTCATGGTCATTTCATGGCCTTTATGAAAGACCATATGACATGGCCTTTCCTAAAGGCCATGTCATAAAGGCCAATTGTCATAACGGTCATAAAGTCAGATAACTTGACGTATGAGGACACAATTGTTTTGCGAGAGGAATCTGACTATCTGAATGCGAGAGGAATCTGAATGTATCTGACTAACATGCTTGAATACGTACAGAACAAGGCCGCGCGCTTCATTCTGTCATCGTACTCAAAATACCGGAGTGTATCTGCCTTGAAGGACGAACTTAATCTCCCCCCTCTCACCCAACGCAGGCAGTTGTCAAGATTAATTTTTTTTCACACACTGTACCATCATCCAACACCATTCGCTCGCAAATTTATACTCCCGGCACCCCATACGTCCGCACGCGCTGACCACGCTCACAAAGTTGGCCCAATTTTTGCCCGAACAAACAAATATCAGAACTCGCCCCTTGTTCTGGCAATCAATGAATGGAATTCATTACCTAGTAGCGTAGTGGACCAAACAGACACTCCTCTCAAACCGCACTCCTCGCTTTTCTAGCTATTCAAAATACCCTGTAACTTGTCTTCATCATGCTCATCTTTTCTAGGCTGTAAATTTGTGTTCCTGCCTTCCAAATACCAGATTTTCTGTCACTTTTACACTTTTTTTATATGTTTCACGCTGTACTTTGCAATTGTGTACTTTTGCTGCCTTTATGGTATTGTAATGTCACTTTTGTTGTGTTGATTCTTTCTTTTTACAATATTGTACGTTGTGTCGGCTTTCAACCCATTCCCCCCCTATGTAATGCCCATTTGGGCCCTTAGGCTACCTAAATAAATAAAATAAAATAAATAGATTGTTGTCCTAAACATGGAGACGCAATTGCTTGCACAGAAGTTAGCTACACTAACAATTTGATAATTGATCTTGAATCTGTGCTCAACAGATATCTTCGCAATTTCTCGCACTTTACGTATAGGGCTTAGCGTGATTGAGAATCGAACCCTGCACCTTTCACTGGGCTGCCTATTATCGCGATTGCGTCGCGCGGTTGTCCATGCGACGATCGGTGACATCGAGGTACACTCTGTTTCCTCGGTCACCCTTACCCTTACTCCTGATATAGTGGAAAATCATCCTCGGAGGCGTCCTCTGTTGGCCCTGACGAGGTAACTTCGAACGGC
>NW_023607442.1:0-34432 GCF_013339725.1 Rhipicephalus microplus
CTTGCATGCGCTTTCGCGAGAATATCACAATGTAGCAGTTTCACACTTGTAACGTTACAAAACGCACTATCTGGCTAGTTCGCGCCATGTTGTGTGCTTTCACAATATTTCACCTATCGCAGTTTTTTTACTCGCAACAAAACATCTTTATCTCGCTAGATGAGGTCGTTTTTGGTAGTATCAGGACGCTACCTAGCTTAAACTAACATAACCCAACCTAACCTAACCTTCGAAATTCTATCGTTAGAGAACGTTTTACTCGCTACTTTACAATGCTTTCTGCAACATTACGACGGTGTTATGCGATTTCACATTAGATGTCGCAGTTTCCGACTTTTAATAGTGAAAAACACTGCATCTCAAAAGCTGACATTGCTTATAGCGGTTTTACAACGCTTCATAACTGAACCTAACCTAACCTTCGCATTTCTTTCTAATAAACGCTCTGTTACACTGATTCGCCCACAATTACGATATTTGCATGACCTTACAGTTTTTCACCAACTTAGTACAGTACAGAACGCTGTATCTCGCTAAATGACATTAGTTATTAAGGTTCACCGATGCTTGCATGCGCTATCACGAGATTATCACAATATAGCAGTTTCGCACTTGTAACGGTACAAGACGCACTATCTGGCTAGTTTGCGCCGTGTTGTGTCTTTAACAAAATTTCACCTATAGCAGTGTTCTACTCGCAACAAAACAACACTATCTCGCTGGATGAGGTCGTTTTTGGGTTTCACGACGCTACCTAGCTTAAACTAACATAACCCAACCTAACCTAACCTTCTCAATTCTATCGTTAGAAAACGTTTTACCTCGCTACTTTACAAAGCTTTCTGCAACATTACAACGGTTTCACGCAGCTTTCACATTAGACATTCGCAGTTTCCGACTTGTGATGGTGAAAAACACTGCATCTCAATAGCCGACATTGTTTGATGCGGTTTTACAACGCTTCAGAACTTAACCTAACCTAACCTTCGCACTTATATCTAAAAAACGCTCTGTTACACTGTTTCGATCACAACTACGATATATTGCATGACCTCATAGTTTTTCACCAACTTAGGACAGTACAGAACGTGTATCTCGCTAATGACATCGTTATTTAAGGTTTCACGATGCTTGCATGCGCTATCACGAGAATATCACAATATAGCAGTTTCGCACTTGTAACGGTACAAGACGCACTATCTGGCTAGTTCGACGCCGTGTTGTGTGCTTTCACAATATTTCAGCTATCGCAGTTTTTTACTCGCAACAAAACAACACTATCTCGCTTAGATGAGGTCGTTTTTGGTGGTTTCACGACGCTACCTAGCTTAAACTAACATAACCAACCCTAACCTAACCTTCCTAATTCTATCGTTAGAAAACGTTTTTACTCGCTACTTTACAATGCTTTCTGCAACATTACGACGGTTTCATGGCGCTTTCACATTAGATGTCGCAGTTTCCGACTTTTAATGGTGAAAAACACTGCATCTCAATAGCTGACATTGCTTAATGCGGTTTACAACGCTTGATAACTTAACCTAACCTAACCTTCGCAGTTCTATCAAGTAGACGCTCTGTTACACTTTTTAGCTCACAATTACAATATTTGCATGACCTACCAGTTTTTCACCAACTTAGTACAGTACAGAACGCTGTCGCTCGCTAATTGACATCATTATATAAGGTTTCACGATGCTTGCATGCGTTTTCGCGAGAATATCACAATATAGCAGTTTCGTACTTGTAACGGTACAAGACGCAGTATCTGTCTAGTTGAAGCCGTGTTGTGTGCTTTCACAATATTTAAGATATCGCAGTTTTTTCACTCGCAACAAAACAACACTATCTCGTTAGATGAGGTCGTTTTTGGTGGTTTCACGACACTACCTAGCTTAAACTAACATAACCCAACCTAACCTAACCTTCGCAATTCTATCGTTAGAAAACGTTTTACTCGCTACTTTACAATGCTTTCTGCAACATTACGACGGTTTTATGCGCTTTCACATTAGATGTCGCAGTTTCCGACTTGTAATGATGAAAAACACTGCATCTCAATAGCTGACATTGTTCAATGCGGTTTTACAACGCTTCATAACAACCTAACCTAACCTTCGCACTTGTACGTAAAAGCCTCTGTTTTACTGTTTTGTTCACAATTATTATATTTGATTACCTCACAGTTTTTCACCAACTTAGTACAGTACAGAACGCTGTATCTCGCTAAATGACCTCGTTACTAAGGTTTCACGATGCTTGCATGCGCTTTCGCTAGAATATCACAATATAGCAGTTTCGCACTTGTAACGGTACAAGACACACTATCTGGCTAGTTTGCGCCGTGTTGTATGCTTTCACAATACTTCACCTATCGCAGTTTTTTTACTCGCAACAAAACAACACTATCTCGTTTGATGAGGTCGTTTTTGGTGGTTTCACGACGCTACCTTGCTTAAACTAACATAACGCAACCTAACCTAACCTTCCCAATTCTATCGTTAGAAAACGTTTTACTCGCTACTTTACAATGCTTTCTGCAACATTACGACGGGTTTTCTGTGCTTTCACATTAGATGTCGCAGTTTCCGACTTTTAATGGTGAAAAACACTGCATCTCAAAAGCTGACATTGCTTATAGCGGTTTTACAACGCTTCATAACTGAACCTAACCTAACCTTCGCATTTCTTTCTAATAAACGCTCTGTTACACTGATTCGCCCACAATTACGATATTTGCATGACCTTACAGTTTTTCACCAACTTAGTACAGTACAGAACGCTGTATCTCGCTCAATGACATTGTTATTTAAGGTTTCACGATGCTTGCATGCGCTATCACGAGATTATCACAATATAGCAGTTTCGCACTTGTAACGGTACAAGACGCACTATCTGGCTAGTTTGCGCCGTGTTGTGTTCTTTAACAAAATTTCACCTATAGCAGTGTTCTTACTCGCAACAAAACAACACTATCTCGCTGGATGAGGTCGTTTTTTGTGGTTTCACGACGCTACCTAGCTTAAACTAACATAACCCAACCTAACCTAACCTTCACAATTCTATCGTTAGAAAACGTTTTACTCGCTACTTTACAAAGCTTTCTGCAACATTACAACGGTTTCACGCACTTTCACATTAGACTTCGCAGTTTCCGACTTGTGATGGTGAAAAACACTGCATCTCAATAGCCGACATTGTTTGATGCGGTTTTACAACGCTTCAGAACTTAACCTAACCTAACCTTCGCACTTATATCTAAAAAACGCTCTGTTACACTGTTTCGATCACAACTACGATATCTGCATGACCTCATAGTTTTTCACCAACTTAGTACAGTACAGAACGTTGTATCTCGCTAAATGACATCGTTATTTAAGGTTTCACGATGCTTGCATGCGCTTTCACGAGAATATCACAATATAGCAGTTTCGCACTTGTAACGGTACAAGACGCACTATCTGGCTAGTTCACGCCGTGTTGTGTGCTTTTCACAATATTTCAGCTATCGCAGTTTTGTACTCGCAACAAAACAACACTATCTCGTTAGAAGAGGTCGTTTTTGGTGGTTTCGCGACGCTACCTAGCTTAAACTAACATAAGCCACCCTAACCTAACCTTCGCAGTTCTATCGTTTGAAAACGTTTTTCTCGCTACTTTACAATGCTTTCTGCAACAATTCGACGGTTTTATGCGCTTTCACATTAGATTTCGCAGTTTCCGACTTGTAATGTTGAAAAATACTGCATCTCAATAGCTAACATTGTTTAATGCGGTTTCATGATGCTTCATGACTTGACCTAACCTAACCTTCGACACTTGTACTTAAAAACGCTCTGTTACACTGTTTTGTTCAGAATTATTATATTTGATTACCTCACAGTTTTTCACCGACTTAGTACAGTACAGAACGCTGTATCTCACCATATGACATCGTTATTTGAGGTTTCACGATGCTTGCATGCGCTTTCACGAGAATATCGCAATATAGCAGTTTCGCACTTGTAACGTTACAAAACGCACTATCTGGCTAGTTCGCGCCGTGTTGTGTGCTTTGACAATATTTCACCTATCGCAGTTTTTTTACTCGCAACAAAACAACACTATCTCGCTAGATGAGGTCGTTTTTGGTGGTTTCTTGGCGCTACCTAGTCTAAACAAACATAACCAAACCTAACCTAACCTTCACAATTCTATTGTTAGAAAACGTTTTACTCGCTACTTTACAAAAGCTTTCTGCAATATTACAACGGTTTCATGCGCTTTCACATTAGATGTCGCAGTTTCCGACTTTTAATGGTGAAAAGCACTGCATCTCAATAGCTGACATTGTTTAATGCGGTTTTACGATGCTTCATGACTTGACCTAACCTAACCTTTGACACTTGTACTTAAAAAGGGCTCTGTTACACTGTTTTGTTCAGAATTATTATATTTGATTACCTCACAGTTTTTCACCGACTTAGTACAGTACAGAACGCTGTATCTCACCAAATGACATCGTTATTTAAGGTTTCACGATGCTTGCATGCGCTTTCGCGAGAATATCACAATATAGCAGTTTCACACTTGTAACGTTACAAAACGCACTATCTGGCTAGTTCGCGCCATGTTGTGTGCTTTCACAATATTTCACCTATCGCAGTTTTTTTACTCGCAACAAAACATCTTTATCTCGCTAGATGAGGTCGTTTTTGGTAGTATCAGGACGCTACCTAGCTTAAACTAACATAACCCAACCTAACCTAACCTTCGAAATTCTATCGTTAGAGAACGTTTTACTCGCTACTTTACAATGCTTTCTGCAACATTACGACGGTTTTCTGTGCTTTCACATTAGATGTCGCAGTTTCCGACTTTTAATGATGAAAAACACTGCATCTCAATAGCTGACATTGTTTAATGCGGTTTTACAACGCTTCATAACAACCTAACCTAACCTTCGCACTTCTATCTAAAAAACGCTTTGTTACACTGTTTCGTTCTTAATTATTTATCTGCATGATCTCACAGTTTTTCACCAACTTATTACAGTACAGAACGCTGTATCTCGCTAAATGACATCGTTATTTAAGGTTTCACGATGCTTGCATGCGCTATCAGGAGAATATAAGAATATAGCAGTTTCGCACTTGTAACGGTACAAGACGCACTATCTGGCTAGTTCGCGCCTTGTTGTGTGCTTTCCCAATATTTCACCTATCGCACTTTTTTCACTCGCAACAAAAGAACACTATCTCGCTAGATGAGGTCGTTTTTGGTGGTTTCACGGCGCTACCTAGCTTAAACTAACATAACCAAACCTAACCTAACCTTCATAATTCTATCGTTAGAAAACGTTTTACTCCCTACTTTACAATGCTTTCTGCAACATTACGACGGTTTCATGGGCTTTCACGGTAAATGTCGCAGTTTCCGACTTGTATTGGTGAAAAAAACTCCATCTCAATAGCTGACATTGCTTAATGCGGTTTACAACGCTTGATAACTTAACCTAACCTAACCTTCGCAGTTCTATCAAGTAGACGCTCTGTTACTGTTTTTAGCTCACAATTACGATATTTGCATGACCTACCAGTTTTTCACCAACTTAGTACAGTACAGAACGCTGTCGCTCGCTAATTGACATCATTATATAAGGTTTCACGATGCTTGCATGCGTTTTCGCGAGAATATCACAATATAGCAGTTTCGTACTTGTAACGGTACAAGACGCAGTATCTGTCTAGTTGAAGCCGTGTTGTGTGCTTTCACAATATTTCAGATATCGCAGTTTTTTCACTCGCAACAAAACAACACTATCTCGTTAGATGAGGTCGTTTTTGGTGGTTTCACGACACTACCTAGCTTAAACTAACATAACCCAACCTAACCTAACCTTCGCAATTCTATCGTTAGAAAACGTTTTACTCGCTACTTTACAATGCTTTCTGCAACAATTCGACGGTTTTATGCGCTTTCACATTAGATGTCGCAGTTTCCGACTTGTAATGGTGAAAAATACTGCATCTCAATAGCTAACATTTTTAATGCGGTTTCATGATGCTTCATGACTTGACCTAACCTAACCTTCGACACTTGTACTTAAAAAGGCTCTGTTACATTGTTTTGTTCACAATTAATATATTTGATTACCTCACAGTTTTTCACCAACTTAGTACAGTACAGAACGCTGTATCTCGCTAAATGACATCGTTACATAAGGTTTCACGATGCTTGCATGCGCTTTCGCTAGAATATCACAATATAGCAGTTTCGCACTTGTAACGGTACAAGACGCACTATCTGGCTAGTTTGCGCCGTGTTGTATGCTTTCACAATACTTCACCTATCGCAGTTTTTTTACTCGCAACAAAACAACACTATCTCGTTTGATGAGGTCGTTTTTGGTGGTTTCACGACGCTACCTTGCTTAAACTAACATAACGCAACCGAACCTAACCTTCCCAATTCTATCGTTAGAAAACGTTTTACTCGCTACTTTACAATGCTTTCTGCAACATTACGACGGTGTTATGCGATTCACATTAGATGTCGCAGTTTCCGACTTTTAATAGTGAAAAACACTGCATCTCAAAAGCTGACATTGCTTATAGCGGTTTTACAACGCTTCATAACTGAACCTAACCTAACCTTCGCATTTCTTTCTAATAAACGCTCTGTTACACTGATTCGCCCACAATTACTATATTTGCATGACCTTACAGTTTTTCACCAACTTAGTACAGTACAGAACGCTGTATCTCGCTCATTGACATTGTTATTTAAGGTTTCACGATGTTTGCATGCGCTATCACGAGATTATCACAATATAGCAGTTTCGCACTTGTAACGGTACAAGACGCACTATCTGGCTAGTTTGCGCCGTGTTGTGTTCTTTAACAAAATTTCACCTATAGCAGTGTTCTTACTCGCAACAAAACAACACTATCTCGCTGGATGAGGTCGTTTTTTGTGGTTTCACGACGCTACCTAGCTTAAACTAACATAACCCAACCTAACCTAACCTTCACAATTCTATCGTTAGAAAACGTTTTACTCGCTACTTTACAAAGCTTTCTGCAACATTACAACGGTTTCACGCACTTTCACATTAGACTTCGCAGTTTCCGACTTGTGATGGTGAAAAACACTGCATCTCAATAGCCGACATTGTTTGATGCGGTTTTACAACGCTTCAGAACTTAACCTAACCTAACCTTCGCACTTCTATCTAAAAAACGCTTTGTTACACTGTTTCGTTCTTAATTATTTATCTGCATGATCTCACAGTTTTTCACCAACTTATTACAGTACAGAACGCTGTATCTCGCTAAATGACATCGTTATATAAGGTTTCACGATGCTTGCATGCGCTTCGCGAGAATATCACAGTATAGCAGTTTCACACTTGTAACGTTACAAAACGCACTATCTGGCTAGTTCGCGCCATGTTGTGTGCTTTCACAATACTTCACCTATCGCAGTTTTTTTACTCGCAACAAAACATCTTTATCTCGCTAGATGAGGTCGTTTTTGGTAGTATCAGGACGCTACCTAGCTCAAACTAACACAGCCGAACCTAACCTAACCTTCGCAATTCTATCGTTAGAGACCGTTTTACTCGCTACTTTACAATGCTTTCTGCAACATTACGACGGTTTTCTGTGCTTTCACATTAGATGTCGCAGTTTCCGACTTGTAATGGGGAAAAACACTGCATCTCAATAGCTAACATAATTTAATGCGCTTTTATGATGCTTCATGACTTGACCTAACCTAACCTTCGACACTTGTACTTAAAAAGGCTCTGTTACACTGTTTCATTCACAATTAATATAATTGATGACCTCACAGTTTTTCACCAACTTAGGAAAGTACAGAACGTTGGGGGCGTGAAACCGGCATGGCTGCAGCAGTACGCTTCACGCTGTTCCTACTGCTTATGCAGGTTAACGGCGCTTTCTGCAAGGACAGTGTCCAGGAAAGCCGCAGCGTTTCTTCCACCGGAAGGAGCCACAACGCAAGGACTACGAGGAACAACCCTTAAAACCAACGTAGCACCTGATGACGACAGCGGGATGACGCCAACCAGACGTTCCGGTATCCGGCGCATGTGCGATTCCTGCCAGTGAAAATCTGAGTGATTACCGGCTCGACGATAACGCTCAGCTTCATAAAGCGGGACTCTTCAGTGCGTCAGTGGGGCGTGAAACCGGCATGGCTGCAGCAGTACGCTTCACGCTGTTCCTACTGCTTATGCAGGTTAACGGCGCTTCTGCAAGACAGTGTCCCAGGAAAGCCGCAGCGTGTTCTTCCACCGGAAGGAGCCACAACGCAAGGACTACGAGGAACAACCCTTAAAACCAACGTAGCACCTGATGACGACAGCGGGATGACGCCACCAGACGTTCCGGTATCCGGCGCATGTGCGATTCCTGCCAGTGAAAATCTGAGTGATTACCGGCTCGACGATAACGCTCAGCTTCATAAAGCGGGACTCTTCAGTGCGTCAGTGGGGCGTGAAACCGGCATGGCTGCAGCAGTACGCTTCACGCTGTTCCTACTGCTTATGCAGGTTAGTCATACGGAACCCCCTTTCTTGTTCCCCTTTTTTCTTGCCGGTTTCACCCCAAAGTTGTTTGACTGCATTCTGTCACATTCATGCACGCAATACCGTTCGCGGAAACAGTTTCGCTTGCTGCGTCGCTTCTCTTTTTATTTTTTACTTCTGCTAATATGTGGCGACGTAGAGGTGAATCCGGGACCGTCCACCGAGGCGACACTGCAGCAGCTCTTAGCAGGTCAAAGCATAATTAAGGATAAACTAAATGCTATTGAAACCGTTCAAGCTGCAAACAAGCTCGCTATAAACGATCTAGGTGATCGTATCAAATCCCTTGAAACTAAGTTCACAAACCTTGATGAAATGAAATCGTCTTTAGCAGAGTGCGTTGTACAATGTGAGACTCAAGCACGAGTGTTGAAGTCTCTAACTTCAAAGGTTGACGACCTTGAAAACCGCAGCAGAAGGTGCAACTCATCTTTCACGGTATACCCGACGAAGGAGCCAACGAAACAAATGCGGAGTGTGAGAAACAGATCTTGGATATCTGTTCTTCGAAGTTAGGAATTCCCACTATAGGAATAGAAAGGGCACACCGGTTGGGACGTTTTCGAGCTGGGAGGAGCAGACCCATTATCGCAAAATTTTCATCTTTCAAAGAAAAACAGCATGTCCTAAGCAACGCAAGAAAGTTAAAAGGCACTACGACTAGCATTTCCGAAGATTTCTCCGAAGCAGTACGAAAGAAAAGAAAAATTTTGTGGGAATATGCAAAAGCACAAAAACAGGATGGCGTGAAAGCTATGCTTAGGTACGATTACCTTCTTTTGAACGGGCAGAAGTTTGTCTGCGATGATGCAACAATGCATGTGACCCCACAGAAATGACCGTGCCAGTCTAGTTCTGTGAACATTAGTATTCTTCTGCTGAATTGCAGGAGCATAAAGAATAAGAGAGATGAATTTTCCGCCTTAGTAGAAACTGTTAAGCCTTCCGTGATTCTCGGTACGGAATCCTGGTTAGATCCTGACATTGGTGACCACGAGGTATTTCCAACTGGTTACACCTGCTACAGAAAAGACAGGAACGGTCATGGAGGGGGTGTGTTCATTCTCATTGATAGTAGCATTAGGTCCTCCCAGATTGACGTTGATGCTGGCGTGAGTGAAGTAGTGTTGTGCAAACTAGAACTTCCGAACCGCATCGCCTTAACAGTATGTAGCTTTTATCGTCCCCCTAATGCATCGCCGGATGTTCTCACTCGACTTCAAAGTGCGATTGATGAAGTTCACTCAGATACCGTGGTCATTGGGGAGACTTCAATTTACCGGACTTGAAATGGGATGCATCGAACACCGCCACAGTTACTGGAATATGCAATACAGAAATGATGAACATGGTCAACCTGCATGCTCTGCATCAGCTAGTCCTCACCCCAACGCGGGGAAACAACATTTTAGACCTCTGCTTACCAATCGACCAGAACTTGTTCAGTCAACGCTTGTGATTCCTGGCATAAGCGACCATCACGCTGTCGTGTCGACGATGTCGCTGCCTATGTTAAAACAAAAAACCATGCTAACAGAAAACTGTACAATTATAAAAAAGCCAATTTCGATTGTATAAATCAAGCATTACAGGCTTATTTAGTAGTGTTCGAAACGGAAGCCGAGTGTAGGAGTGTGGACGGGCTATGGCGGTTATTTAAGCAGAAAATACTCGAATTACGTGAGCTGTTCGTCCCAACTTGGGTGTTGACGGCGAGACAGGGTAGAAGCAAGCCTTGGTTTACGAAAACCTTGCGCCAGCTCACACAAAAAAGACAACGAACTTATCGCACTTATTGCAGAAAACCTTCAAAAGAGACAGAGAAAAAACTGAAAGAAATAACTCGTGAAGTTAAAGAAGCAACACGCATTGCCAAAGACAGTTATTCGGGAACTATTCAAACAAGACTAAAAGATAAACCGAAAGTGTTCTGGAAGCACGTGAAGCAGAATGGCAGGGATGTTGTAACTATCCCTCCACTCGTGTCTGGTGACGTCATTGTTCGCGAAGACGCTGACAAGGCAGAATGCTTTAACGCCTACTTCTGCTCCGTCTTCACTCCTGCAGTAATGCCCTCTGAAGACGTCCCACCGGTACTTGAAACGATAAGCGACATGGATGATGTTGTCATATGTACACACGGCATTGAATCGTTGCTTCGAAGGCTCGACTCTTCTAAAGCGTGTGGTCCTGACGACTTACCCAATTTCCTGCTTAAATCATGCGCTGAATCGATAGCAAAGTACTTGAAAGTTATATTTGATATGTCACTACTCGAAGCTTCTCTTCCTGATGATTGGAAAGCAGGTATTGTGGTCCCTATTCATAAGTCCGGCCCTAGAAGCGACGTTTCAAACTACCGCCCGATATCGCTGACATCCGTTGCATGTAAAATAATGGAGCACATTCTATTCACGAGTATTGTAGCTCACTTGAATACTCATTCTGCGATTACGTCAGCCCAACATGGATTTCGTAAAGGTTTTTCCTGTGTTACCCAATTATGGAATTCACAAATGATATTGCTTCTGCATTAGATAAACGGCTTGCGGTTTGAATGTATTTTCCTCGATTTCAGGAAAGCTTTCGACACAGTACCCCATTCATTACTCATTGAAAAGATGCTCACATATAAAATAAATCCGGCGGTTGTCTCATGGATAAAGAATATCTAACGTTACGCCGGCAATTCGTGGTTGTAAATGGGGTTCGGTCACGGGCACAAAGCGTTTCATCTGGTGTACCCCAGGGCTCCGTCCTGGGACCTTTGCTGTTCTTATTGTACATCAATGATATTGGCGACGGTTTGACATCGCAGTTGAGGCTGTTTGCAGATGACTGTGTGGTTTATAGGATCACTAACGGTACGGAAGACCTCAACCTGATTCAGCAAGACCTCGATCGAATCAGCACATGGTGCACTAGGTGGCGCATGCAGCTAAACCTCACGAAAACTGTCAATATGACATTCACTCGAAAGAAGAACCCTCTAAATTACTGCTACACCCTGAATAACATTGTAATTGGTAAAGTAACCGAATTTAAATACTTAGGTGTTTGGTATACCCCAGAATTATCGTGGCAGAAGCAGGTTAACTACGTAACCGGAAAGGCGGGAAAAATGCTGGGCTTCATTCGCAGGAACTCTGGTGCATTCAGTCAGTCCACACGTGAGCTACTCTACAAGACGTACGTGAGGTCCGTCCTCGAGTACGCTTGTGTAGTGTGGGACCCTACGACGGCGCGCGACGTTATTAAACTTGAAAGAGTTCAGAATCTCGGTGCGAGGTACGTGTCCCCGTCAATACACAATTAATTTCAGTGCAGCAAGAACTAAGGAAGAACTCAAATGGGATACCCTGGTAGAACGACGCAGAAAGCTGCGCCTGAAGCTTTTTCATTCCATTTACTATGGTACGATTAACATGCAGAGAGACATATATATAATACCGCCTAACTATAGGTCCCAACGCGTGGACCATGAGCGAAAAGGTAAGAGAGGTTCCATGCCGCACGGAACTTTTTAAGAAATCTTTCTTTCCAAAAACAATCCACGACTGGAATAGGTTACCTGCTGACATCGGCAACGTAGTTTCGAATGAGATGTTTTTTGCCCTGCTGAAATGATTGTTTCTTTGATCTTTTTAGGGACGTACTGTATGTATTACTGTTCTTATCTTTTGTTCTTCTTTCTTTTGTCCTCACACTGTATGCAGAAGGGAATTGTGGCTATACTCCGATATCAAATCACTTATTTTTCCTGTTGAAGTGACTCAACCTTGTAGTGTTCTTGTTTCTCACATATACTGCATACTGCTGTGAATAACTTATATTGTCGATCTGCTGTAGCTGTTGTTGTTGCTATTACCGTTTTCCACGCTTTATATATGACAAAATAATGAACTGTCCAGACTGACTGTAAACCCCTCCCCCACTGTAATGCCTCTGGCGCTGTGGGTACTAAATAAATAAATAAATAAATAAACGCTGTATCTTGCTAATGACATCGTTATTTAAGGTTTCACGATGCTTGCATGCGCTATCACGAGAATATAACAATATAGCAGTTTCGCACTTGTAACGGTACAAGACGCACTATCTGGCTTGTTCGCGCCTTGTTGTGTGCTTTCCCAATATTTCACCTATCGCACTTTTTTTACTCGCAACAAAACAACACTATCTCGCTAGATGAGGTCGTTTTTGGTGGTTTCACGGCGCTACCTAGCTTAAACTAACATAACCAAACCTAACCTAACCTTCATAATTCTATCGTTAGAAAACGTTTTACTCGCTATTTTACAATGCTTTCTGCAACATTACGACGGTTTTATGCGCTTTCACATTAGATATCGCAGTTTCCGACTTGTAATGATGAAAAACACTGCATCTCAATAGCTGACATTGTTCAATGCGGTTTTACAACGCTTCATAACAACCTAACCTAACCTTCGCATTTCTTTCTAATAAACGCTTTGTTACACTGTTTCGCCCACAATTACGATATTTGCATGACCTTACAGTTTTTCACCAACTTAGTACAGTACAGAACGCTGTATCTCGCTCAATGACATTAGTTATATAAGGTTTCACGATGCTTGCATGCGCTATCACGAGATTATCACAATATAGCAGTTTCGCACTTGTAACGGTACAAGATGCACTATCTGGCTAGTTTGCGCCGTGTTGTGTGCTTTAACAAAATTTCACCTATAGCAGTGTTCTTACTCGCAACAAAACAACACTATCTCGCTGGATGAGGTCGTTTTTTGTGGTTTCACGACGCTACCTAGCTTAAACTAACATAACCCAACCTAACCTAACCTTCACAATTCTATCGTTAGAAAACGTTTTACTCGCTACTTTACAAAGCTTTCTGCAACATTACAACGGTTTCACGCGCTTTCACATTAGACATCGCAGTTTCCGACTTGTGATGGTGAAAAACACTGCATCTCAATAGCGGACATGTTTGATGCGGTTTTACACGCTTCAGAACTTAACCTAACCTAACCTTCGCATTATATCTAAAAACGCTCGTTACACTGTTTCAGCTCACAATACGATATTTGCAGGACCTCATAGTTTTTCACCACAATCGTACAGTACAGAACGTTGTATCTCGCTAAATGACATCGTTATTTAGGTTTCACGATGCTTGCATGCGCTTTCACGAGAATATCACAATATAGCAGTTTCGTACTTGTAACGGTACAAGACGCAGTATCTGTCTAGTTGAACCCGTGTTGTGTGATTTCACAATATTTCAGATATCGCAGTTTTTTCACTCGCAACAAAACAACACTATGTCGTTAGATGAAGTCGTTTTTGGTGGTTTCACGACACTACCTAGCTTAAACTAACATAACCCAACCTAACCTAACCTTCACAATTCTATCGTTAGAAAACGTTTTACTCGCTATTTTACAATGCTTTCTGCAACATTACGACGGTTTTATGCGCTTTCACATTAGATGTCGCAGTTTCCGACTTGTAATGATGAAAAACACTGCATCTCAATAGCTGACATTGTTCAATGCGGTTTTACAACGCTTCATAACAACCTAACCTAACCTTCGCACTTGTACGTAAAAGGCTCTGTTTTACTGTTTTGTTAACAATTATTATATTTGATTACCTCACAGTTTTTCACCAACTTAGTACAGTACAGAACGCTGTATCTCGCTAAATGACATCGTTACTTAAGGTTTCACGATGCTTGCATGCGCTTTCGCTAGAATATCACAATATAGCAGTTTCGCACTTGTAACGGTACAAGACACACTATCTGGCTAGTTCACGCCGTGTTGTGTGCTTTCACAATATTTCAGCTATCGCAGTTTTGTATTCGCAACAAAACAACACTATCTCGTTAGAAGAGGTCGTTTTTGGTGGTTTCGCGACGCTACCTAGCTTAAACTAACATAAGCCACCCTAACCTAACCTTCGCAGTTCTATCGTTTGAAAACGTTTTTCTCGCTACTTTACAATGCTTTCTGCAACAATTCGACAGTTTTATGCGCTTTCACATTAGATGTCGCAGTTTCCGACTTGTAATGGTGAAAAATACTGCATCTCAATAGCTAACATTGTTTAATGCGGTTTCATGATGCTTCATGACTTGACCTAACCTAACCTTCGACACTTGTACTTAAAAAGGCTCTGTTACACTGTTTTGTTCACAATTATTATATTTGATTACCTCACAGTTTTTCACCAACTTAGTACAGTACAGAACGCTGTATCTCGCTAAATGACATCGTTACTTAAGGTTTCACGATGCTTGCATGCGCTTTCGCGAGAACATCACAATACAGCAGTTTCGCACTTGTAACGTTACAAAACGCACTATCTGGCTAGTTCGCGCCGTGTTGTGTGCTTTGACAATATTTCACCTATCGCAGTTTTTTTACTCGCAACAAATCAACACTATCTCGCTAGATGAGGTCGTTTTTGGTGGTTTCATGGCGCTACCTAGTCTAAACAAACATAACCAAACCTAACCTAACCTTCACAATTCTATCGTTAGAAAACGTTTTACTCGCTACTTTACAAAGCTTTCTGCAACATTACAACGGTTTCATGCGCTTTCACATTAGATGTCGCAGTTTCCGACTTTAATGGTGAAAAACACTGCATCTCAATAGCTGACATGGTTTAAATGCGGTTTTATGATGCTTCATGAGCTTGACCTAACCTAACCTTCGACACTTGTACTTAAAAAGGCTCTGTTACACTGTTTTGTTCAGAATTATTATATTTGATTACCTCACAGTTTTTCACCGACTTAGTACAGTACAGAACGCTGTATCTCACCAAATGACATCGTTATTTAAGGTTTCACGATGCTTGCATGCGCTTTCGCGAGAATATCACAATATAGCAGTTTCACACTTGTAACGTTACAAAACGCACTATCTGGCTAGTTCGCGCCATGTTGTGTGCTTTCACAATATTTCACCTATCGCAGTTTTTTTACTCGCAACAAAAACATCTTTATCTCGCTAGATGAGGTCGTTTTGGTAGTATCAGGACGCTACCTAGCTTAAACTAACATAACCCAACCTAACCTAACCTTCGCAATTCTATCGTTAGAGAACGTTTTACTCGCTACTTTACAATGCTTTCTGCAACATTACGACGGTTTTCTGTGCTTTCACATAAGATGTCCCAGTTTACGACTTTTAATGATGAAAAACACTGCATCTCAATAGCTGACATTGTTTAATGCGGTTTTACAACGCTTCATAACAACCTAACCTAACGTTCGCACTTCTATCTAAAAAACGCTTTGTTACACTGTTTCGTTCTTAATTATTTATCTGCATGATGTCACAGTTTTTCACCAACTTATTACAGTACAGAACGCTGTATCTCGCTAAATGACATCGTTAAATAAGGTTTCACGATGCTTGCATGCGCTTTCGCGAGAATATCACAATATAGCAGTTTCACACTTGTAACGTTACAAAACGCACTATCTGGCTAGTTCGCGCCATGTTGTGTGCTTTCACAATATTTTACCTATCGCAGTTTTTTTACTCGCAACAAAACATCTTTATCTCGCTAGATGAGGTCGTTTTTGGTAGTATCAGGACGCTACGTAGCTTATTTATTTATTATTTATTTTCAGATTTACTGCCAGCCTTTAAAAAAGGCCTTTGGCAGGAGCGGGCAGAACAAATAAAAGAATACGAGAACATACGCAAATACGTCCACAAAACAACCGCAACAATGAGCGGGAACAAAATAAAAACAAAAAATATACAATTACGCAATCAACAAAATGACAGCAGGTGCTTTTAACAACTTGTTTGATACCAAGCCAGACCTACACTGATAAAAACTATTAATAATATACAAGACATGACTGGAAAGAGCAGGAGAAATCTGGACCGAGGTGCACCGCTAAACAAAACAGAGCTACAATGTGGCACACGCAACATCAACAACAAAAAAAGAAAAAAAAAACATCAGAACAACATTTTTGTTTCACAATCACATATCAGTTTGCAGAAGTCGCGATACTAGGAAAGCGGAGTGACGACCAAGATACCGAAAAAATTACAGATAATCTGACAATGCTTTAGCAAAAGAATTTAGTGTAGTACAATCAATTACATTGGATGGAAGTCGATTCCATTCACGCGTTGTTCTCGGAAAAAAGGAGTTTTTGAATGTGTCTGTTTTACAGCTAAAATCCTTTATCTTTTTCGTGTGGTGTGATCGCGTCGAGCGCTTACCAACCAGGTCGATAAAATTACTCTTGTCTATTGCCAGCTTATCATGATAAAGGGAGTACAAAAAACTTGAGCCGTTCAAGCTGACGTCTCTTTGCAATGTATCCAGCTCTGATTCTTCCAAGATTCAAGTTACAGATACTTGCCAGCGATAGCAATTATCAACAAACCTGATGCCCTTCCTTTGAACGAGTTCTAGTTTATCAATGTTGTTTTTTGTGTACGGATCCCATATAACTGATGCATATTCGAGGGAGGGCCTAATGAATGTTTTTGTAAGCCAGTAACTTTATTTCCTTGGTTGATTTTCGCAATGACCTTCGAAGGTATCCAAGTTTACGCATGGCTTTATTTGTAATATACGAAATATGTTCATTCCATCTAAGGTCCGAGGTATAATTACGCCTAAATATTTGTACCTTTCTACAACGGAAAGAGTGTGATTATCTATGGAATATGGAAAGCTTAGGGGATGCTGTTTACGCGTTATTGACATGGCTACCGTTTTAGCCTTGTTAACACTCATTTGCCACGTTGAACACCAAGTTTGTATTTCGCTAAAGAAGAATTCAAAAGAACTTGGTCGCAGCGGCTTTGAACTTCATGATAGAGGATGCAGTCATCTGCGAATAGTCTAATTTTTACTGGTATATCCTGTACTATGTCATTAATGAACACAAGAAAGAAAAGTGGCCCAAGCACCGAACCTTGAGGTATACCGGATATAACTGTCTCTGCTGGAGAGCACGTACCGTCAATTGTTACACATTGTCGTCTTAATTTAAGTAATTTTTTATCCATGACAGAAGTGTATCGTTCTTCAGTATGGATTGAAGTTTTAAGAGCAGCTTTTGGTGCGACACGCGATCGTACGCTTTTTCAAAATCTAGAAAAATAATATCTGTTTGACCTTGCCTGTCAAGGGTTTTGGCGAGTTCATGTACTGTTTCTAATAGTTGTGTTACGGTAGATAGACCTTTTCGGAAGCCGTGTTGCCTGGGGTCAATAAGTTTGTTTTCTTCTAGAAATGTTGATAAGTGCTTGACATAATATGTTCCAATATTTTTGCACTTGTACACAAGAGGGTGATAGGTCTATATGAAGTAACCAAATGTGGAGTGTTTGATTTAGGTATAGGCGTAATTTTACCGTATTTCCAGTCTTCTGGGATCTTAGATTGGGATAAGGATTTGTTAAATATAAGATGCAGATAATGTGAGCTCCATTCAGCGTACCTCACCAAGAAGTGGTATCAATACAGTCTATTCCGGGTGTTTTTTTACGATCAATTTGAAGCAAAAGAGAAAGGACACCTTCCTGGGATATCGAAATGTTGCTTATTGGGGGAATGTTCTCGAACTGGTTGACTGAAGGTGTAATTGTGTCATCTTTCGTGAATACTGAACAGAAGAAGCTTAAACTAACATAACCGAACCTAACCTAACCTTCGCAATTCAATCGTTAGAGAACGTTTTACTCGCTACTTTACAATGCTTTCTGCAACATTACGACGGTTTTCTGTGCTTTCACTTTAGATGTCGCAGTTTCCGACTTGTAATGGGGAAAAACACTGCATCTCAATAGCTAACATATTTTAATGCGCTTTTATGATGCTTCATGACTTGACCTAACCTAACCTTCGACACTTGTACTTAAAAAGGCTCTGTTACACTGTTTCATTCACAATTATTATAATTGATGACCTCACAGTTTTTCACCAACTTAGGAAAGTACAGAACGCTGTATATCTTGCTAATGACATCGTTATTTAAGGTTTCACGATGCTTGCATGCGCTATCACGAGAATATAACAATATAGCAGTTTCGCACTTGTAACGGTACAAGACGCACTATCTGGCTAGTTCGCGCCTTGTTGTGTGCTTTCCCAATATTTCACCTATCGCACTTTTTTTACTCGCAACAAAACAACACTATCTCGCTAGATGAGGTCGTTTTCGGTGGTTTCACGGTGCTACCTAGCTTAAACTAACATAACCAAAACTAACCTAACCTTCATAATTCTATCGTTAGAAAACGTTTTACTCCCTACTTTACAATGCTTCCTGCAACAATACGACGGTTTCATGGGCTTTCACGGTAAATGTCGCAGTTTCCGACTTGTATTGGTGAAAAAAACTGCATCTCAATAGCTGAGATTGCTTAATGCGGTTTTACAACGCTTGATAACTTAACCTAACCTAACCTTCGCAGTTCTATCAAGTAGACGCTCTGTTACACTTTTTAGCTCACAATTACGATATTTGCATGACCTCACAGTTTTTCACCAAATTAGTACAGTACAGAACGCTGTCTCTCGCTAAATGACATCGTTATATAAGGTTTCACGATGCTTGCATGCATTTTCGCGAGAATATCACAATATAGCAGTTTCGTACTTGTAACGGTACAAGACGCAGTATCTGTCTAGTTGAAGCCGCGTTGTGTGCTTTCACAATATTTCAGATATCGCAGTTTTTTCACTCGCAACAAAACAACACTATCTCGCTAGATGAGGCCCCGCAGGGGCGCCTGCGCAAGTAGGCGTTTGGTGTGTAGCGACACCACGGACCCGAGCTAACGGGGGAGTTTCGGCTCCCTCCCACGCCTAGCCGTGCGTGGCTTTGCCGTGTCCGGGGAAAAGGGGATCCTGGGGGTTGAGCTGACGCTGGGTGATTTGACCTTTAAGGCCCCCCGGCAAAGGCAACACACCCCTTTGGCCCCGGCTTCACGTAGACGGCACCCCTGGGCTGACCCACCCAGGGGAAATCGGCAGTCGCCTTTTCCTATCTCTCTCTTCCTACATCTTCGTCTTTATCTCTCACTTTTTATCTGTCCTGTCATCTCCTCTTTTCCGTTTACTTCAGAATTTCCTGGCGGCGAGGGTTAACCCTGTGTAGTTACCCAACCTTGGGTAGTTATATTCGGTTATAGCGGCGATGCATGGCTGGCGTCTCCAAGTGTTCACTAGTCAACCTTGTAGCGTCCCCTTGTTGGGCTCGGTGGTGGGTGGCCACCATCGCCGCCGAACTTTATTGTATTTTATGGCAAAATCTTTTCCCCCCCTTCCTGATCGCTCCCTAAAAAGGTGGCGCACCGAAGATACTTTCTTGCCTAACACACCAAAGCCCACATTCCCAAAGTACCATGTAATTCACAGTCAAAACGAAAAGAAGACAGTCCGAGCTATTTCACCTTTTCTCGTCTCCAAAACTCTCACAGAAGCAATAGGCCCAGGTTACAAAGTAACAAAGATGGGAAGTGGCGATCTTCTTCTGGAGGTTCGTGACAAAGCTCAGTATGAAAAGCTGTCTAAGCTTGTGGCCTTTGGGGAAACCCCTGTTTCGGTGGGCCCACACAGGTCCATGAACACTGTCCGTGGCGTAATTTCTGATGATGATCTTACTGAGCTTTCTGAAAGTGAGCTGCTCGAAGGTTGGCAGGACCAGAACGTGGTCAAAGTCCAACGAATAACAATAAGACGCAACAACAAACTGACCCCTACAAAACACGTAATAATTACGTTCGGAACAAGTGACCTACCAGAATCAATCGAAACCGGCTATTGTAAGCTTCGTGTAAGACCATACATTCCCAACCCTCGTCGATGTTTCAAGTGCCAACGTTTCGGTCATGGATCGCAGAGTTGCAGAGGGCGTGCCACTTGCGCAAAGTGCGCATCCATTCAACACATATCAGACAACTGCACCTCAGAAACAACTCATTGTTCGAACTGTGAAGGAGATCACGCTGCCTACTCACGATCATGCCCCGCATGGAAAAAAGAGAAACAAATAGTAGAACTTAAAGTTAAATTTAATCTCACATTCCAAGAAGCGCGCCAACGCTTCGCAATACACAACCCATTTTATCCCTCCTTTGCAGATGTGACGCGCCGGGGCGCCGCGCCACATGCCTCGGCACCCGCGAATGCCACACAGTGTGTGGCCGCGGTCGTGCCACCAGCGCCCCCGGCTGGAGCAGCCTGTACTGCTCCGCCCCTGACAAACAGGGCCGGCAGACCCTAGTGTCTGCTGAACCTCGGACCACTGCAGGCGCAGTCAGGTCCGTAAGTTCAGTGAATGTGCCTGCCCAGCAGGCACCATCCACCACCTCACACGAGGTGATGGATACAAGTCCCACTCCTTCGGCGCCTCAGACGCCGAAGGATAGGCGCAACTCCTTGGAGCGCGCCAAAAAAGAAAAACCTCGAATCACAGGGCCCTCAAAAGGCCCTGTAAACTAACGCAACACCTCTGTATGCACAGCACCACACTAAATTAAAATGACACAAATACTACAGTGGAACGTCAGAGGACTGTTGAGAAACCTCGACGATATCCAGGAACTTTACACAAACATACACCTAAAGTGCTGTGCGTACAAGAGACACACCTGAAACCGAAACACACCAACTTTTTACGTCACTACATTATCTTTCGGAAAGACCGGAATGATGCCATTGTGCCATCCGGTGGTGTTGCCATTATAGTCAATCAAGGGATTGCATGCACACACCTAACATTACAAACATCCCTTGAGGCGGTGGCTGTTCGAGCAGTTCTATTGAATAAGCTCGTCACCATCTGCTCTCTATACATACCTCCACAACACCGTCTCGAAAAGCATGAATTCGAGTCCCTCATAGACGAACTTCCAGAACCTTATATTCTTCTGGGAGATTTCAATGCACATAGCAATCTGTGGGGTGACTCTCGCTGCGATGCTCGAGGTCGCCTGATTGAACAGCTTCTTTTTTCTTGCGGTGCATGCCTTCTGAATCGGAAAGCGCCAACATACTACAACATTGCTAACAATACGTACTCAGCAATAGACCTCAGCATAATATCCCCATCACTCCTGCCTCTACTTAAATGGGAAGTTATTAATGATCCATATGGTAGTGACCATTTTCCTATCGTTATCAGCTCATCAATAACAAATACATGTCCTGTACAAGTTCCAAAATGGCTCACCGACAAAGCTGATTGGGGAAAGTTTCAAAAAATGACTTTATTATCTTTGACTGACATGGCGGCATTGAGCATAGAGGATGCTGTATGCTACTTACAGCTTTCTTGGTTGATGCAGCAGCAAAATGTATTCCCCAAACATGTGGACCGTCAAGCAAACGACGAGTCCCATGGTGGAATAATGAGTGCCGTGATGCTCGAAAAAAACAAAATAAGGCATGGAGGTTGCTTAGAGACTCGCCCACAGCCGAGAATCTTGTAAACTTTAAGAACGTCAAGTCGCAAGCAAGGAGGACGCGCCGACAGGCGAGAAGAGAAAGTTGGCACAAATTCGTATCGGGCATTAACTCATACACAGATGAGTCGAGAGTCTGGAGCATGGTTGGCAAGGTGGCAGGACGAGAAGCACATTCGCTTCCTCTAGTGAACACACAAGGGGAGAGTTTGGAAGACCAGGCAAACACTCTCGGAGCGCACTTTGAACAGGTCTCCAGCTCAACACACTATAGTGAAGCGTTCCGACGATACAAAACCGCAATAGAAAAACAGAGATTAGAGCGCAAGCCCAGAACACATGAGGCATACAACGAACCTTTCTGTTTTGCTGAACTGCAGGCCTCACTTGCCTGCTGCAATAAATCTGCCCCAGGCCCGGACCGTGTGGCATATGAAATGTTGAAACACCTGCCCACTGAAACCCAGAAAGCTCTCCTCTCTCTCTATAATGCGATATGGTCTTCTGGCGAGCTACCCTCAGCCTGGAAGGAAGCTATCATTATCCCAATTCTAAAACAAGGCAAGGACCCGGCCTCAGTTTCCAGCTACAGGCCAATAGCATTAACCAGCTGTATTTGCAAAGTCTTTGAAAAAATGATTAACAGGCGCCTGATGCACTTCCTTGAAATTAGTGGCCTACTTGACCCATACCAGTGTGGGTTTCGAGAGGCTCGGTCCACCACTGACCACCTTGTCCGTATCGAGGCACAAATTCGCGACGCTTTTGTTCATAAGCAATTTTTTCTTTCTGTGTTTCTCGATATGGAAAAGGCATATGACACTGCATGGCGCTTCGGCATATTGCGAGACCTGTCACATTTAGGTGTGCGGGGTAGAATGCTGACAGTTATCGAAAGCTACCTGTCCAACCGTACATTCCGTGTCCAAGTTGGCACTGTCTTATCTCGAGTATTTGTCCAAGAAACAGGAGTGCCACAAGGAGGTGTATTGAGCTGTACACTTTTCATAGTTAAAATGAATTCCTTGCACCTGTCTCTCCCACGAAATATTTTTTACTGCATATATGTCGATGATGTGCAGATTGGTTACAAATCTTGCAACATCTCAATGTGCCAACGTCAAGTTCAACTAGGGTTGAACAAGGTATCTCAATGGGCAAACGAGAATGGTTTTATACTCAACGCGCAAAAGAGCACTTGTGTCTTGTTCAGCCGAAAGAGGGGCCTCCATCCTGACCCCGACATTGACCTGCATGGTCAACCTCTGTCAGTGAAGACCGAGCACAAGTTTCTCGGTCTCATATTAGACACTAAGCTAACTTTCATCCCACACATCAAGTATTTAAGGGACAGGTGCTTAAAAACAATGAACATTTTGAAAGTGTTGTCACACACTACATGGGGAAGTGACAGGAAATGTTTAATTAACTTATATAAAAGCCTCGTACGCACACGCCTAGATTACGGTGCTATAGTCTACCAGTCGGCAACACCATCAGCCTTGAAAATTCTCGACCCTGTCCACCATCTAGGCATTCGCCTCTCTACGGGTGCTTTCCGCACCAGCCCTGTGGAGAGCCTGTACGTGGATTCGAATGAATGGTCGCTCCACCTACAAAGATGTTCCCTGTCCTTTTTGTACTTTTTGAAGGTGAAGGCAGACAAGAAACATCCTTCCCATTTCACAATTAATGATTTGTCTTGTTCTGGCTTGTTCGAGAACCGACCTTCGTTTAGGCAGCCCTACGCGCTGCGTGTAAGGAGCTTGGCCGAAGGAACAGGTGTGCCTCTTCTTGAACCCAGTTTGATGGCTCCTGCAACATATCTGCCACCGTGGCAGTGGCAGCTTATAGACTGTGATGTTTCTTTTGTTGATGTCACAAAGCACGCACCACTTGCACACATACATACATACTTTTTAGAACTACAACATAAATACACATGCCCTGAGTTCTTTACTGATGCGTCAAAGTCAAACACTTCTGTGTCATATGCAGCAATAGGCCAATCCTTTTCTGAGGCCGGCGTTCTTCATCCTAATGCAAGCATTTTCACAGGAGAAGCTTACGCAATACTGGCGGTCGTAAAACACATTAAACAGATAAAATTACAAAAGGCGGTAATATACACAGATTCCCTAAGCGTGGTCAAAGCCCTGAAAACTCCTAAAAAACACAAGAACCCCGTGCTGGTGTCACTCTACTCACTTCTGTGCACACTCTACGCATCAAAACAGCATGTCGTTGTCTGCTGGGTTCCAGGGCACCGTGAAATACAAGGGAACGTTTTGGCCGACAATCTGGCTGCTTGCGCCAATGTCACTACTGCCAATGCACCAACACCAGTCCCTGCACTTGACTTAAAACCTTTTATAAAACGAAAGCTCAGGGAGTATTGGCAGAGCATGTGGGATAAACAAACAGATAATAAACTCCATGCTATTAAGCCGCAACTAGGTTATTGGCCGCCACTATCAAAATCACGACACACGGAAGTAATACTAACAAGGCTTAGGACTGGACACACACATTCTACACATTCATTTCTTCTGTCTACCGGTGATCCACCATATTGTGAGAGATGTGGAGAGCCCCTTACGGTTCTCCACATTCTCGTCCAGTGCAATGAGCTAGATGCTGTAAGAAAAAAGCACTTTTTACTGCCCTACCGACAGCAGCTCCCTCTACACCCTGGGATGCTCATCGGTAGAGGATCCGCTTTTTAAACTACAAACACTTTTTACATTTTTAAAAGAAGTGCAAAGCTTTCACCCGATATTTCGAGGTCATCCGTAGCCTGACCTCCATGGAGTGGTCGTGGCTGCGGTGACTATATCTTCATCATGGTTTTATTATCATGACATTTTGCCATCAGCTATCACCACACATATGTCACGCCACTGTCATGATTTTATTACTTTCATGTTTTAGCCCGCGTTAGAGCGAGGAATTTTAAGGCCCCTTTACAGCCACGCACCATATCATTGTTCATATCTGTAGTCAATTGAAATGGCGCTCTTTGGCCATCAATTGGCCCTTGCGCCACTAAAAACTACTCATCATCATCATCATCGCTAGATGAGGTTGTTTTTGGTGGTTTCACGGCGCTACCTAGCTTAAACTAACATAACCAAACCTAACCTAACCTTCATAATTCTATCGTTAGAAAACGTTTTACTCCCTACTTTACAAAGCTTTCTGCAACAATACGATGGTTTCATGGGCTTTCACGGTAAATGTCGCAGTTTCCGACTTTTAATGGTGAAAAACACTGCATCTCAAAAGCTGACATTGCTTATAGCGGTTTTACAACGCTTCATAACTTAACTTAACCTAACCCTCGCACTTCTATCTAAAAAACGTTCTGTTACACTGTTTCGCTCACAATTATTATATTTGATTACCTCACAGTTTTTCACCAACTTAGTACAGTACAGAACGCTGTATCTCGCTAAATGACATCGTTATTTAAGGTTTCAAGATGCTTGCATGCGCTTTCGCGAGAATATCACAATATAGCAGTTTCGCACTTGTAACGGTACAACACGCAGTACCTGGCTAGTTCATGCCGTTTTGTGTCCTTTCGCAATATTTCACCTATCGCAGTTTCGAAGTCGCAATACAACACTATCTCGTTAGATGACGTCATTTTTGGTGGTTTCACGACGCTACCTAGCTTAAACAAACTCGACCTAATATAATCTTTGCACTTCTCTCGTTAGAAAACGTTTTACTCGCTACTTTACAATGCTTTCCAGAACATTACGACAGTTTCATGCGATTTAACATAAGATATCGCAGTTCCCCACTTGTAATGGTGAAAAACACTGCATCTCACTAGGTGACATTGTTTAAGGCGGATAGAAGGAAGAAGAAGTTGTCACAGAGAACAGCCTCTGCTTCGAGCTCTGTGAGTTTCCTAATTCTTTTGCCAAGTTTTTTCAATAATCGACACACCTCGAAGGGGCGTTCCCCCTTATTATGGGGGATCAGAACCCCATCCGGCAACCGGGACCAGGCCGACCACATCATAGTGCGTCTGACGCAAGTTCTCACCCCGGCCCAAGCGGGGCCCACGATGACAATTCTGATGACTCCTCCGTTGAAGATATGGCTTCGGACAACGACTACGTGGTCGTACCAAGCCGACGCCTGAAGAGGAAAATCAGCCGGACATCGCCCACTAGCCGGCAAGCACCGACAAAGGCGAGTAGCATGCGGTCGTACACCATTTCGTATGTGCCGACATCGAAGACAGACATCTTGAACTCTCTAAATAGGCAGAGCCTGACAGAGTACTTTGAGCTCATCGCTCCAGGGAAAGTCGTAGAAATACGCATAAATACCCGAAAGAACATACTGTCCGTGGAGGTCACTACGAAGGCCTTAATGAACACGCTGAAAGTGATTGTTCGATTAGGAAATACTCCGATTCGCGCATTCTCCGCGTACGACGAAGAAACGACAACAGGAGTTATATACGATGTGGATGAGGAGATAACAGACTCGAGTCTCGAGAAACTGCTGTCATCGTTGGCTCCCGTGCTTGGCTTCCACCGCTTTGGACGCACGCGATGTGTTAAAGTAGTGTTTCAGTCGAAGGCGTTACCCACACATGTAAAAGTTGGATACGTGAGGCACTCGGTACGTCCTTACGTACCAAAACCTCTGCAATGTCATAAATGCGCGACATTTGGGCACGTTAGTGCAGTTTGCAAAGGTGCAGTAACCTGCAAGCATTGCGGTGGCCCTCATGATGGTGATAACTGCAATGCTGTGGCCAAATGCCCAAACTGCTCAGGCACCCACGACGCAACATCAAAGGAATGTCCCAAAATGAGGAATGAAATTAGTATCCTGAAGAAGATGGTTCGAGACCACTCCACTCACAGAGAAGCTGCAAGGGCTGTACGGCGCCGTAAACATCGTTCGCGACATCGACGCAAACGAAGCAGCAGTGCTCATAGCTTATCGAATTCGACACACAAAACCGTGCCCTCACCACCTCCTAGCCTACTTTTGTCGGCCAGAAAGGAGAATACAGATGCTCAAATGCCAATACAGTCCACGCAAGTACAATGTAACCAGTCATTGGCTCTGCCCACGTCGGAGACTCAGTGGCCTTCACTACCGTCAAGAGCTACGGTAGCGCCATCATCACATAGTGCCCCTACCTCCAATGAAGAAAACAAGAAGATGGACTACACAGATGTCAAGGCTATGCTTAAAAAGTTGATGGGTTCGATGCGTAAGATTCTCAGCAGCCTAAACACTCCCGCTGCTAAGGCGGCTGTGCAGCTACTTGAGGTTTTGGAGCCTCTCCTACTGGTTCTTCAGTAAGTGAACATGGCCCTGATGTCCGAAGAACGCATGCGCCAGTCGCTTGTTATGCAATGGAATGCTCGTGGCCTACGTGGCCGTCTGTCAGACTTCAGACAATGGGTTTTTGAATACAAATTTCCTGTTATCGTTATATGTGAACCGAATATGGTTTCACCTTTTCGTATATCTGGATATATCCAGATTTTATCCCGCAGTGATCAACGTACGAGCAAAGTTCTCGTTTGTATACGCCGTGATTTGACATTCTTGAGACATGAAGTCGCGTCGCATACCAGCAATGATTACGTGAGCCTGACTATAACACATAAAAAGCGAACATTCTCCGTAATAGGAGGATACATACACCCAAGCGCACAGATGGACTGCTTTCACCTGGGGACCTTTCTTCAAGCAGCACAAAGGCCACACATTGTGATTGGCGATTTTAATGCACATCATCCTCTCTGGGGTAGCACTACAACAAATTATCGCGGAAAGGATTTAGCCAATTTTATATACAACTATGGACTAAGCGTACTCAACGACGGATCACCTACATTTGTTCGTGGCACGTCCTACAGCAGCTGCCTCGACCTCTGTTTCGTTTCCAGAAACCTTCTGTCATGTTGGTGCACAGATTTGGACACTCGCGGCAGTGACCACCTTCCAACCTATGTTCAGTTCAGGTGGTTTCGCCGCACGCACACACGCTACATCCGTCAAACCGACTGGACACTGTTCAAGGCATCTGTCAAGTCTGGCTGTGAGCACACGACTGATCCATCTGAGGTAGAAAACATCATTGCTTCTTCACTGCGTGACACAACCAAACAACTTAACCTACCGATGCAGAGATCAGCAGTTGACTCCCAATACGAGGCCCTTCGTGCAATCTGTCGCCGTGCCGAACGCCGATACAGACGAACGAAGTCACCTTCAGACCTTTCCGCCTGTCGTCGAGCTCAACGACATGTTCTTCGGCATCTTGACAAGATTGACAGGCAACGTTGGAGAAATTTCTGTGGATCTCTGGACCCCAGGCAACCTCTATCTAAGATCTGGCGGGTGGTACGAAGTTTGCAGACAACTCCCCAACAACATCAACCATTTCAAGCTATTGCTCTACATCAGGGACCGACAGAAGTTGAGATAGCCAGTGACTACTGTAGCCTCATTGTTGACACCACTGATGATCTTGCCATTAATGAGCTTCTTACTACCATTGCGCCTCCATCGTCTGACGAGCGCCTTGATGTATGTTTTACAATACATCAGCTTGACGCTGCGATTTCTGCCTCCCGCCGATCATCGGCACCAGGACCTGACGGAATCACGTATACTGCACTCAACCATCTTGATACAGAAGCACGACGTATCCTGTTATCTCATTATAACACCTCATGGGAGTCAGGAGAACTCCCAGCTAACTGGAAATGCAGTCGCATTATTGCATTGCTCAAGCCGGGGAAGTGTCCTTATGCACTTTCCTCCTACAGACCAATCGAGTTAGCCAGCTGTGTCAGAAAAGTGATGGAAAAAATGGTACTGGCACGATTAGAGTGGCTTCTAGAGAGCAACAACTCCTTTCCTGCATTTATGAACGGCTTCAGAAGAGGCCGATCTGCCATTGATGGTGTGGTCGACTTGATCACCAGCGTTGAAGAGGAAAGAAGCCGACGCAGACTAGTGGCGGCGGTCTTCTTAGACATTAAGGGTGCCTACGATAATGTGCTGCATTATGCGATCCTTGACGCACTGGAAGATTTCGACATCGGTGGACGACTGTACGCTTGGATTTGTAGCTACCTTAGGGACCGCACCATTTACATGACGACAAGTAACGGAGACACCGATCGATATAAGGTTCATCGTGGTGTTCCCCAAGGAGGAGTTCTCAGCCCGATTCTATTCAATGTCACAATGATCGGCCTAGCAGCAGAACTTCCCAGCACGGTGAAGATCACTGCATACGCTAATGACATATGCATATGGGCATCCGGAACTACTCCTCCACAATTGCGAGCTCGACTACAGCGTGCAGTGACGAGCACATACAAATATCTACGACGTCAGGGGCTCACTCTTTCAATCGACAAATGCGCAGTGCTTGCGTTCACGCGCAAGCATATGTCGCAATACCCGATATTTATTAATGGGACAGCGATACCTGCTGTAACGCACCACAAGTTCCTTGGGGTTGTCGTACACAGAGATCTATCGTGGACGAGGCATGTCGCCGTACTTAAATCTAAATTGAAGAGCTTTGCTCTCATACTTCGCCACGTAGCAGGAGCAAGATGGGGCCCATCAGAATCATCGCTACTTCAATTATACAATGCTCTATTTGTGGGATACATTCGATACAGCATGGCGGTGCTTTCCAATATGAGACCTAGTTGTGTGAAGACACTCGAGAGTGTTAAAGCTCAATGCTTACGAAGATGCTTGGGTCTACCGCGCTGCACTTCAACAAATGGGACAATCGCAGACGCTCGGGCTTGTCCCATCAGTGTATACATGCTCTGCGAGCCACTTAGAGTTCACCTACGATTACTGAGCAGACACAGACAGCACCCACTGTCAGTACTACCCGCCACTCACCCAGATTGCAGTTTCTCAAAAATATTATTGCGGCATGAAAATATTATACCATCAAGGTCTTCTCCGCCAAGTGCCCCTGCAGTGCCACCATGGGTTCTGCCTAAACCATCTATCTCTTTTACGATACCTGGAATTACGAAGAAGTCGCTCATTTCTTCTGTTGGCCTTAGACAACTGACCCTATATCACATTTATACAACGTACAGTGATTCTCTGCACGTGTACACCGACGGCTCCACCACGTTAAACACCTCCGCCGCAGCCTTTGTCATCCCAGACATGGATATCGCTCAACGATTCAAAGTGGACCATAAAACTACATCAACTGCCGCAGAGCTTGTCGCTATCCGAGAGGCAATAAGGTTTATTTCCGGAGAGCGACCTCGTGTCTGGACGATTTTCTGTGATGCCAAACCCGCTTTGCAAACGATTAATTGCATCATGAAGCAAGGTCCATATTACAGATGGCAATAGAAATCACAGAACTTATTCAGGTTGCTTCAACAAATGGCCATCTTATAACTTTTCAGTGGATTCCCGTTCATTGCGGCGTGATGGGAAACGAAGAGGCAGACGCTCAAGCTAAAAATGACTTAAGCAGTGCCCCTGAAGTACGCATTGCGTTTTCACAAGCTGACACGAACGCCCTGCTTCGCTGCGTGATGCGCAGCTAACCACTTCAGCACTGGACCAAACCGGAACGGCGACACCAGCGACGTCACAAATGGGACCCAGAAATGAGGTTCCGCATGCCTCCTAAATTGAAACGGCAACTCACAAGTATGATCCACCGCATTCGTCTTGGTGTAGCGTACACTAGACGTTACGCACACAAGATCAGTCGCAGTGACACCGGTCCTAATTGTGAACACTGTGATGTGCCAGAAACACTTGAGCACATATTTTGTGTCTGCCCAGCATACGCACGTGAACGACAAACACTGATTTCTTCTACTGAACAATATCGCAGTAGGTCATTAACTGATGAGACCATGTTGGGCCCTTGGCCAGACACCAACAGTGCAACTGCGGTCACAAGAGCAGTTATTACCTTTTTAGACACAACTGGACTATGTGCGCGGCTCTAAAATGTGTCTCAGCTAGAAAGAACACTACATACTCACCTCTCTATCTCACCATCGTCATCCATTAATCTTTCTTTTCCCCTTTCCTTTCCCCCAGTGTAGAGTAGCAGGCTAGAGCAAACTATCGCTCAGGCCGACCTCTCTGCCTTTCTGTAAATAAACATACTTCCTTCCTTCCTTGTTTAATGCGATTTTACGACGGTTCATATCTTAACCTAACCTAACATTCGCACTTGTATCTAAAAACGTTCTATTACACTGTTTCGTTCACAATTACGATATTTCCATACCCTCACAGTTTTTCACCAACTTATTGCAGTACAGAATGCTGTATCTCGCTAAATGACATCGTTCTTTAAGGTTTCACGATGCTTGAATGCGCTCTAACGAGAATATCACAACATAGCAGTTTTGCACTTGTAACGGTACAACACGCAGTATTTGGCTTGTTCATGCCGTTTTGTGTGCTTTCACAACATTTCACCTATCGCAGTTTTGTACTCGCAATAACACAACACTATCTCGTTAGATGACGTCCTTTTTGATGGTTTCACGACGCTACCTAGCTTAAACTAAAATAACTCAACCTAACATACCCTTCGCACTTCTATCGTTAGAAAACGTTTTACTTGCTACTTTACAATGCTCTCTACAACATTACGACGGTTTCATGCGCTTTCACATTAGATATCACAGTTCCCGACTTGTAATGGTGAAAAACACTGCATCTCACTAAGTGACATTGTTTAATGCGGTTTTACGACAGTTCATAACGTAACCTAAACTAACATTCGCACTTGCATCTAGAAACGCTCTATTACACTGTTTCGTTCTTAATTACAATATTTGCATGACCTCACAGTTTTTCACCAACTTATTGCAGTACAGAACGCTGTATCTCGCTAAATGACATCGTTGTTTAAGGTTTCACGATGCTTGCATGCGCTTTAACGCGAATATCACAATATAGCAGTTTCGCACTTGTAACGGCCCAACACTCAGTATCTGGCTTGTTCGTGCCGTTTTGTGTGCTTTCACAACATTTCACCTATTGCAGTTTCGTACATGCAATAAAACAACACTATCTCGTTAGATGACGTCCTTTTTGGTGGTTTCACGACGCTACCTAGCCTAAACAAACTTAACTCAACCTAACATAACCTTCGCACTTCAATCGTTAGAAAACGTTTTACTCGCTACTTTACAATGCTCTTTACAACATTACGATGGTTTCATGCGAATTAACATAAGATATCGCAGTTCCCGACTTGTAATGGTGAAAAACACTGCATCTCACTAAGTGACATTGTTTATTGCGGTTTTACGACGGTTGAATATCTTAACCTAACCTAACATTCGCACTTGTATCTAAAAACGCTATATTACACTGTTTCGTTCACAATTACGATATTTGCACGACCTCACAGTTTTTCACCAACTTATTGTTGTACAGAACGCTGTATCTCGCTAAATGACATCGTTCTTTAAGGTTTCACGATGGTTGCAAGCGCTTTAACGAGAATATCACAATATAGCAGTTTCGCACTTGTAACGGTACAACACGCAGTATCTGGCTCGTTCATGCCGTTTTGTGTGCTTTCACATTTCACCTATTGCAGTTTCGTACATGCAATAAAACAACACTATCTCTTTTAGATGACGTCCTTTTTGGTGGTTTCACGACGCTACCTAGCTTAAACTAACATAACTCAACCTAACATAAACTTCACACTTCTATCGTTAGAAAACGTTTTACTCGCTACTTTACAATGCTCTCTACAACATTACGACGGTTTTATGCGATTTCACAATAGATATCGCAGTTCCCGACTTGTATTGGTGAAAAACACAGCATCTCAATAGGTGACATTGCTTAATGCGCTTTTACAACGCTTCATAACTTAACCTAACCTAACATTCGCACTTCTATCTAATAAGCACTCTGTTACACTGTTTAGCTCAAAATTACGATATTTGCATGACCTCACAGTTTTTCACCAACTTAGTACAGTACAGAACCCTGTATCTCGCTAAATGACATCGTTATTTAGGGTTTCACGCTGGTTGCATGCGCTTTCACGAGAATATCACAATATAGCAGTTTCGCACTTGTAACGGTACAAGACTCACTATCTGGCTAGTTCACGCCGTATTGTGTGCATTCACAATATTTCAGCTATCGCAGTTTCGTACTCGCAACAAAACAACTCTATTTCGTTAGATGTGGTCAATTTTGGTGGTTTCACGACGCTACCTAGCTTAAACTAACATAACCCAACCTACCTAACCTTCGCAATTCTATCGTTAGAATAAATTTTATTCGCTACTTTACAATGCTTTCTGCAACATTACGACGGTTCTATGCGCTTTCACATTAGATGTTGCAGTTTCCGACTTGTAATGGTGAAAACACTGCATCTCAATAGCTGACATGGCTTAATGCAGTTTCACAAGGCTTCATAACTTAACCTAACCTAACCTTCGCACTTCTATCTAATAAACGCTCTGTTACACTGTTTCGCTCACAATTACGATATTTGCATGACCTCACAGTTTTTCACCAACTTAGTACAGTACAGAACGCTGTCTCGCTAAATGACATCGTTATTTAAGGTTTCACGATGCTTGCATGCGCTTTCACGAGAATATCAAAATATAGCAGTTTTCGCACTTGTAAAGGTACAAGACGCACTGTGTTGCTAGTTCGCGCCGTGTTGTGTGCTTTCACAATATTTCAGCTATCATTATTTCGTACTCGCAACAAACACACTATCTCGTTAGATGAGGTCGTTTTTGGTGGTTTCACGACGCTACTTAGCTTAAACTAACATAACCCAACCTAACCTAACCTTCACATTCTATCGTTAGAAAACGTTTTACTCGCTACTTTACAATGCTTTCTGCAGCATTACGACGGTTCATTCGCTTTCACATAGATGTCACAGTTTCCGACTTGTAATGGTGAAAAACACTGCATCTCAATAGCTAACATTGTTTAATGCAGTTTATGATGCTTCAAGTCTTGACCTAACCTTCGCACTTGTACGTAAAAGGCTCTCTTACACTGTTTCGTTCACACTTATATATTTGCAAGACCTCACAGTTTTTCACCCAACTTAGTACAGTACAGAACGCTGTATCTCGCTAAATGACATCGTTATTTAGGTTCACGCTGCTTGCATGCGCTTTCACGAGAATATCAAAATATAGCAGTTTCGCACTTGTAACGGTACAAGACGCACTATCTGGCTAGTTCACGCCGTGTTGTGTGCTTTCACAATATTTCAGCTATCACAGTTTCGTACTCGCAACAAAACAACACTATCTTGTTAGATGAGGTCGTTTTTGGTGGTTTCACGACGCTACCTAGCTTAAACTAACATAACGCA
>NW_023607443.1:0-47905 GCF_013339725.1 Rhipicephalus microplus
TGGGCTCAGAGATTACCTGTAATCGGTGAACTCATACAACGTACGTAGCTCACATTAGAACAGGCTAACGGACGACTCAGATATGCGATCTTTTCCCGTATCTTGAATAAAAATACGCTTCCGCAGGTTCCCGTGCCTTTATGTCTTTACGTTTGTTCACCATTTTTCTTTCGCGTCCATGCTCAAAGACTTTCTAGAATTCATGCGTTCCAACTCGCCGACGTCTCTAATTTGCTGCCAGAAAAGATACTGTAAACAGCAGCGAAAAACGAAGAATCTTCTGTAGGCATTACTCCAGATTTTCTTTTTTTGGGGTTAGCGAATGGTAACACGCCACTTTTTCTAGACTAGTTAACATTCTCGGCCTCTCACGTTCTCTTTTCTGATTGGCACGCGAAGGTTTGGGGCAAGCGGAAGTTCTTTTGGTTGACCTCTCTTCTTCCCTTTCCGTTTCCTTCCATCTTTTCTATCTTTCTCCTCTTCCTTCCTTCCTTGTCTTATCCACTCTCGATGACACACCGGGTCACGTCGTGTTTGTTGTCTCGTTGGCTTGTTTTGCCGAAAAACGCGTATCGTTGTTCGTTGAGATTGCTAGCCGAGTTTGTGGCTTGACGGTTGATAGGACGAAAAAAAAGTAGCGGCACAGGCACACGGTGCGTAATGATGTGGGGCACTAAAAAAAAACTAAAAATAAATGAACGGTGACGGATCATTGCGTTTTATCGCTTGTACCTTCCTTCGTGATCTCATCGAAAGCTTTTCGAGATTTTACGCCCCTGTGTCTATTTCGTGGTGATATTACTTCTTTCCGCGTTCTACCGACCGTATAGAAGTGCGACATTCCATGAACCGATGCGCATAAACTGATGTAGACCGCAAGACAGCAATTATGAAGGGCCGATCAAAATGTTTCAGATTGAACTGTTTTTCTCTCGAAAAGACAGTGCGAAGAGCGAAAATTCCGGGGAAAGAAAAAAAACAATTGAAGAGGTCAAACAGAGCCTGGCCTTCATAATGGCGAGTCGTAAAAAACGGCGATCGCTCACAGTGAATTGCGCTTCTTCTGAATCCCCCTCGCAGCGGCCAAGCGATCGCTTCTCGTTCGGTTTATACGCTATATCCCGCATTTTACGATCATTCTCGTGCATCCGACCCATTCTGTTACCGGCGCCAATTTCATCTCCGCGGAAGCTCCTTATAAGGAAGTCTGAAATGGCTGCCTTGGCGAGGCGTATTTCTGAAGCCGAGACCATCCTATTTCCTCTTTGCGCGCTATCATTGCTGGTGCCAAAGTTTTCGTCACAGGGACGGTTTCCTCTAGTAATGGCCACTGGTCTCAGTAGAAATGCTTTGCGAGCGCTGGATTGAATCCCGGAGCCGCTAAAACAACGTTGCTGCTGCAAACACATTGGAAAACCATTATTTATGCAGCTGCGAAACATTGTGAAGTGCACAGAATAACGCTTAGTGTTGCACAGCGAGGTGCCTTACACGGCACTTTCGCATTCCGGTCTGGTTACACTATATATTGCGCTCTAACCGACATATTAGCCGCACCCAGAGTTTTTCACTAGAGGGGGGGGGGGGCAGTTTGCAACAGTACAGCTTCTCCTCTCCCCGCCTTGATGGTGGGTTCTAACAGAAAACAAGTTTCGCCAATCCTAATGGCTGCAACAAGGAAAAAATTCGCAGGTTCCTTCAAAGTTCACACATTCGTCAAAGACGACTTTAAAGAAAAAAAAATGAAACGCGTTGTCTTTTTCTTCTCGGGAGAACTATAATTCCTGTCTCCCCTCCCCCTTCCTCTCCCCCTCCTCCAAAAGCTTCCTGCCCGTAACATGGTTTTCCATTGCCTGGGAGATCGGACCCCTTTTGACCGACGGGTGATGTCACGTGAGGACACTAACTGACGTCACGAGACGTCATGGTCACGTTATGACGAAATCACAAATTTTTGGTATCTGTGACGTTGTGATTAGATGATATGATAAGCCATCATGTAATGATTTTTTTTTTTCACCACTCGCGTTGACGCCGGCCGTCAATTTTCGCGTTCTATGAGGCATCCAAAGTCCGCTTCACACGGGTGTGGGAAAAGCCTGCCAGCCAATAGTCTATTGACTCAATGGACAAGCACTGATGCTAAACGGAATGTGTCAAAGGTCATAAAGTCAATAGTTATTCGAATCAATGGAACTCATCCTTACTCTAATGAAACTTTGATGGTGATCGAAGGGCGGAAGCCGAAACAGCGCGAAGTGCCCTCACGTTAGACAGACAGACAGACAGACAGACAGACAGACAGCAGACAGACAGACAGACAGACAGACAGACAGACAGACAGACAAACAGATAGATAGATAGATAGATAGTAGATAGATAGATAGATAGATAGATAGATAGATAGTAGATAGATAGATAGATAGATAGATAGATAGATAGATAGTATAGATAATAGATAGATAGATAGATAGTAGATAGATAGATAGATAGATAGATAGATAGATAGATAGATAGATAGATAGATAGATAGATAGATAGATAGATAGATAGATAGATAGATAGATAGATAGATAGATAGATAGATAGATAGATAGATAGATAGATCGATAGATAGATAGATATGTGGGGTATAACGTCCCAAAACCATCATATGATTTTGAGAGACGCCATAGTGGACGGCTCCGGAAATTTCGATCTCCTAGGGTTCTTTAACCTGCACCCAAATGGGAGCACACACGGCATTTTCACCTCCATCGAAAATGCAGCCGCTGCAGCCATGATTCGATACCGCGACCTGCAGGTTAGCAGCTGAGTACCTTAGCCGCTGGACCACTGCAGCGGGGTAGTGCCTTCACGTTGACAGCGTGCTCGTGCTCACAATTAAAACAAGGAATGTAATCAATGCGCTTTAAAAGCATTATGTATATGTGAGCATTAATAATTATTTATTAAAGTATATTTGCGACTTTATATGTGCCAACCTGCACATACTCTCGACATCAGCGACGTGCTTGTCTTCATTGTGCTGTCTCACGGCGTACCGCTCGCCACACTTTTGCTGCTCAATAGCATAAAAATAAATGTATTCATCACGACAACTTATAAACAGTTTATCGAAATTTCTAAGCAATAACAACACACATATTTGTGCACTTAAAAGGATTTGAAATAATACTTACGGTGACATGAACTAAAAATACACATTTGAGCGCCACGCAACTTGCACGAGAAACGACTGAACATCTGAACGACTGTGTATAGCGGTGTGACCACTTCACTGACTAGACAGAGCTGTAACGTTTCAATGGTCATCAAATGGATGGTCGTTCTAAGTAGCACCTGACACATGGCACAGGGGTTATGCCTTGACATGAAGCGATGATGTGCTATCTACATCGTCCCCCCTTCCCCTTTGTTCCTCGGCTTTGAGGTTGAAAGGGCGAACAGCAAGCATTTTGGTTATGCAACGTTTGGGGTATTCTGCCGCCATGGTCGTCAAAAGCCTGCGTATCTTGCGCCTTTAATGAATACCGACGTGATTTTGAGACATCGCAAGAGGAACAATTTTCATATCCTTGGTACGCATCGTCAACGCTTTCTACACACTAGACCTGCAGAACTCGTAAAAATATTTTATTTCAATTTTTAACTTTTCCTCGCTGAGCATCTGCAATCCTGCCCCCGGCAATGAACATAATCCTGCCGAGTCAACACGTGTACCCCCTGACTCCGCGAGCGCTACGTGTTGCGCGCCACCTACATTGCAGAAACAGCTGTCAGGGTCACTGGACAACAATTAACTCATCGTCGTTCACGTGCATCCCGACCAGATGACAGCGCGAATATGTCGCAAACACTGCTGCGACCCGTCACTGAGAAGCCACCCCCTCGACATCGAAACCGTTGGAAATATTCTGAGGTTACGGTAGTGAAAATATAAGCCATGCATTGCCAGGCCCCCGCAATACTCGTTTTAGGTTTCTCGACACGAGCACTTTTATTTAGAGCAACGATCCGAACATTTTTAAATTTGGTGTCAGTACTCTTCTAAACAATGAGGGGCAGGTCCGGCAACTTAGAGTATGCGACAGAGTTTGCTCTCCTTTTCGAGGATTAGGAAGTGGGGTAGGGGAGTTCTGTATAGCTCTGTACATTACCACACTAGATTATGCAGCGATATTATTCGTTTAAATATTCTTCTACATGCACACTGTGTGTTTTCAGACTGCAATACATTCTTGTGTTGCAAAGGTGAGTTCGCTTTACGAATCTCTACAAGGGGCAGTTGTAGGAAGGCAATGAATTATTATTATTATTATTATTATTATTATTATTATTATTATTATTATTATTATTATTATTATTATTATTATTATTTGAAGACACAAAGGAAAGACAGAAAGAGCAGGTCGATGTCACCGTTATGCATGTTAAACCTCTTCCACTTTCATTTGGTCTCTGTCACGACGACTGCACAGAAATGTATCACTGTGACCTAACACACTGCCTTAGTTACGTCCTGTTCGACGACACAGGTATAGAAGCACCGCAAAGGAGGCTAACAGGAAAAGAGAGAGAGAGAAATGCATATGGCTGGAACAAAGCAAAGCAGAAATGCACTGTTGCGAACCTACCATGGTTTCGCGAATCGCAAGAGGATGCCCACAATAACGCCTTCGTTTCTGTTGTGCCGCCAGAAGAATAGGTGTTATCATGGATAATCACATCCTTGGTTCCAGAGGCTTTCTGCACACATAAAGCCAGTGGAACCTATGATATTATATTCCTCTATATAACCTTGCAGCCTCGAGGATACTATGGTACACTGGAACATAGGATATATCTTACATCGTTCATAATGTGCGGTATAGCCGGGAATTGCGAAGTTGCATCGAACTAGGAAGCTGAGTGGTGTTGTTCCGCTTACTGTTTTTTTTTGTGAATACTTCCGTTAGCGCATTTGTAGTGCCTTCTCGATCTCTTTCCGGGGAACCTCAGCGCAGTGACAACCACTAGATTGGACGCCATGATTTATTGCGCATTGAAGGACCTACTCACCACCACTCAGGGGTGTTAGTGAGCTGCAATTCGCATGACATGTGCCAGCAATGCTCGGAACAAGAAGCGCTTTTGATCAAAAAACTCAAAGAAATTTCAGCAAGCCTTGCAGACCGGCATAACATGACACAAATGCGTACAAGAGGACTGAAATCCCTGAGCGAACCATTCCCGCAAACTGGCGGTCAACGGAACAGAACACGCGAAACATATTCGCAGGAAAACAGGCGAACTTACACGAAATTCGCTGTAGAAGGCGAGCCAACGACTCGTCTTAGCGGACGCTTTAAACCGGCGTGGCCTCTGCTCTGCAGCACTCGCGGAAGAAATTCATCGCGCCTAGCGCTACTACCATCACCGCATCACATAGCGCCTGCCACACCAAAATCTCACCCCCCCCTCCCCTCTTCTTTTAGGCTCACCACTTTTCCGCCCTCTGTGTTTTGTTTGTTTTTTTTTGACACTGACGCTCGTCACGCGCATTGGCATTGCGTGTCTTCTCCTCACCCTGAAGATAAGGGCACATCGGCCCGACAGCATGCCAACGTCGCCGATGTTTGATCAAAATAGCGGTGGGCGCACGCCTTGCTCTAGTCGATATTTCGCAGTGAAGTTGACAGGAGCACTTTGTACTTCAATACCCGTCTTCGTGCAGCTATTTCATGCGTTCTTCCAGCTTTTTTTTTTCCTCACTTCCAAGTGTAACGTGTGCCTTCCTTACCTGCACTAGTGCAAATTGCTTTTGTGGTCCATGCAGTGTGCGCGAAGGTGAAGAAATTTTATAATTAAGCACATATTGCAAGTTAAGATGTTAGATTTGTGCATGTATATCAAGTTGGTACCCGCTGGTTTTAGGGGCGCAGCCAGAAAGTGGCAGACCGGGCCCTCCCCCACCCCCCTTTCTTTTTTTTTCGCTATGTGATAGAGAGCGAAAAATGACCATTACAAGGGGTGCCCTGCCCGAAATCAAGAAGGCACCCACCCCCTTCTCGAAAAAAAAAGTTCTGGCTACGTGCCTGGCTAGTTTACAAAAAAAAAGTAAAGACCAGTGTTCTACAGCCCGTGGAAGGCATTTTTTTTATTTTTTTTTACACGCGAGTACATCGAAGTCATCTTGTTTCGCTGAAGATCCGCGACAGTCAGTAATGTAGTAGTACGAGTTTCTGATTGCCTTTTGCTTCCCAAGACACGGGATTGATTAAATCGTTGTGCCTCACCCTTGTAATCAGTCATTAAAGTTGTTGCTTCCTCCTCTTTTTTGTAATCAGTGCAGTAGGTTTTCAGGCTGAAAAATAGCGGGCTGTGTAGACCACATTAACCGCGTCTGCTGGTGCTAATGAGACGTAGCTAAGCAGAGTTAGCTGGCGTAAAGTGGAAGGGGGAGCGTTGAGGAGCTTTGTTTTGCGAGGCAACCTTTATTTACTTTAGTGAACACTTATTTTCTTTAATGAACTACCGCAACAAAAATAACCTCGAACATCGGGGCACCTAGGGGCTTTGTTGTTTGAATTTATATTCAAGCAGTTGTAACGTGGCTGGTAATAAAAGAAGCACTGGAGTCATTTACGATGCATTTAAGGACGACCCTAGCGCCTTTTTGTTCTCCCCAATGTAAGAGATTGACGGCAGCAAACGCGCATAACTGTTCGCGTTTCTTTCTTTCACCTCTGAGAGTTAGTTCACTGTTGGTCAACCTTGACAGCATCAACTTACTTTTGATCAACTTCATTGTTCGTTGGTTCACTTTACAATCTCTTTAAATTCAGTTTAACTTGTGCTCCCAATCTTCCAACATCATTACATCTGCATCTATTGTCACGTGAACTTCGGTACCATTCGCGTTTACGACGCCACCTGACGGCAGATTTTCGGCCTTTCGCCTTAATGAGATGCCAGGCAAGATGGAATGGCATCGCAGCCTGCATATGTGCCAGATTATAGCGAGTGGCTTTCTTTGTGTTGCGGGTGATGGCTCAGATTAACAGCATTCTCAATGATATGCACCCGCAGAAAGAATAGGTGGCACTCTTACGAACTCCCGGAAATTTGATGGTGGCGACGATGGCTTCAAGGAGCTAGGCGAAGAATGGAAAGGCCCGCTAAGAAGATTCAGCTGTCAAACGTGGGTTTCGCTCGCGACACTTGAAGCCTGCTCTCAATCCTGTCTTTGCCGCGACTGTCTTGCTTATAAGCTTCTCCTTCAGTGCGTCTGCGTCCAAAGCCCGAAAAGAAATGAAGAGTCAGAATGCAGAAATACAACCAAGGAGGAGGAGGAAGGAATGACGAAGGACAGAGAGGTTAGCAGTTCTCAGACCGGCTGGAACTCAGGGAATATAAAGGGCTGAAGTTGGACAGTTATGTGCCTAGAAGTGACACGATTTAGTATTCAAATCATAGCACTTCTTGGAACCACTTCCGTCTCAGGGGCCATTCTTGTTGCCATAAGCGCAGTGCATCATGGAAAGCCGTTCTCTTCACTCCTTATATCGCATCCATTTTTACCAGATGTAGCACTCGTTTTTAATAAAGTTGGCACAGCGTACGCTGCATACTAGACGCATACTGCTATTTATGTAGCTAAGCATTTTCTGGCTCAGCCGACCCGTTTATAGCTTCGTCGTACAGCTCCTTTAAAATTTCCAGCCATTTTTACCGCTATATACAAACATGCAAGTTTCAGTAATAAAGTTCCTGAATATGCACGTCAATGACGCAGGAGGCAACGAATGGCCTACTGACATACCTAATGTCAACAGATCTCTGTGACCACCTGTACACTGAATGTACATCGCCCGAGTGTGCTTGTGATCCTGTCCATCTGTTTTTTTTTTTTTAACATTGAAGTGTTTTAGGCCGGTTCCACCACGGAACTACGCCACGGAAATACGTCTGAAATGCACACAACAAGTTAGGAGGGAAATAAAAGCAGAAAAAAAAGCTCCACAAAAGGGAGTTGAACCCATGGTTTTTGATGATACGTTACGAATGATAGGTTATGAACCGGGGGGGGGGGGGGGGGCACCTGACATGGAATTTCAATTGTACATGAAACAATTGTATAAAACTTTTCTTCATACTGTTGAAAATAGAAGCACGGAAATAAACTGTACCCGAGTCCCACATGCAGATGGCTTCAGAAACGTGCCTTTTAGCTCTCACGATAGTGATATTCTATTCTTAGTGAGTACTTCAACCACTTAGTGCATACTTTTTTTTGCATGATGTTACTCGAGAAGTTCAAATAATGAATTACTACAATGTAATCGATAATGTTCAGAGTGGCTTGTGTCAGTGAAGCTTTAACATGATTGATTGATTGATTTGTGGGGTTTAACGTCCCAAAACCAGTGAAGCTTTAACATGCGGCTGCATTCTGTGTAATGGGTAGGATGCTTTAAACCATAGGCCATTCTTGTTGAATGGCCTGTGGATGCGAGTGAACTCTTTTCGAACGAGCTGTGCACCCACAACGTGGTAATAAGGGATTACTCACAGTAACGTGTGTGCCTTTTGTAATGGGCGGCTGGCATTAGGCCACCAAGTCGTTATGATAATGGCATGTTCTGATGCCCGATGACGGTGTATGCTTGTAGCATGCAATAGTCTTGCGATAGTGGATGTTTTACGGTGAAGCCTGTATACAAAACACGGCATGTTTGAGAAGCGTGAACGCTGTTTTCCTTCCATTTCTAAGCCGAGAACGTTATTCTAGCTTCATTTCCAATCAGAGTCCTGGCTTTGAGATAGAACACCTGCTTCGGCTCGATCCTCACTGGGATCCAGAATTTTCAGCACTTATTTTATTTGCATCTTTCGAGATTTTCGGTCAAGCAGAAAATGTTTCGCTCACAACCGACGACGCACACGCCTACGCCAGAATTTCCGCAAAACGAGCTCTTTAACGCCATCGCTTTAAAACAAAGAAACTCGACAAAACGCCTGTTCAGAATAATTAGGAAGGCTTTTGTAATGGTAGGCCTCTTTATAAGGCTCGCAATGGGCCCTTAAAGGGACGTTAACAAAGCTTACGCTGTGACCATGCTGCATGCACCACGCAGTCTGAGGTTCTCGTTCTTCATTTTTTTTCCCCCTTTTCGCGATACCTTCGAGTCGACTGAGTCAACTCAATAACAAGTACGCTTCGAAAACAAGCGTTCAACCGCTAAATTTCTTTGTATGCTTTTACCACGGACTGGCACTGCGTGAACATCTGACACTGCAGGCACAGTAGCGACGGTGCTTTGTCTGCTGTCCATCACAACTTTTCATCGTCTTCTGTAGTTTCTTGCGCAAATTCGCAAGAAACATTACCCAGTTTCGCTTGGCAAAGAAGGCGTAGCACAGGAAACAGTGTTTGCTGCTGTACCGCAGCGCCCCGGGGAGAAAAAAAATGATGTTTGCTCCCCCTCGGCTAAGTTTCCTTTTATTTGCTGTCCCCGTCGAGCAGCCTTTCCTCTGCACCTGAAGGAACTGCTGGAAGTTTCCTAAAGGTGAAGAAAAAATTGGGTTTTTTTGTTTTGTTTTTAGCGCAACCTTACAGCAACAGCGTGTTTACTGCGTCTTCAGTAGCATCCAACTTTGGCAGCATCTGAAAAATAGAAGTTTGTTAGCCATGCTTCATGTTGATAGTTTGCACTGGGACTTTGTTTCTTGTTTTTTTCTTTTTTTTAATGGCTGCTCTCCTTAGAAAGATGAAGAAGTCAGTAGAACGCGAAAGCTTGAATGCCATTCCCAATGTTCTAGTGCTCGCTTAGTGACTTCCTGGATTTGGCTTGAGGATTGGCTGCCGAGGCTTCAGAAGGTTGCGACAGCCGTTGCGTACCGTTCATGCGAAGTTCAAAAGTCGACACAATTGAAGGCTCCATTAACTTGTTATCACAATACAAAACGTCCAAACAAAACTGTCTATTGATTGCTTTTCTATGTTACTGCTAATCGTTGCTGCATAATCGATAACCCGCGAGCGTGTGATTATGCTTGTAAAAGCTGAGTCACTTTACCTCAAAAGTTATACTGCATTAAGAACATATCCTCACGAGGTACACATAGAACGCTATCTATCTATCTATCTATCTATCTATCTATCTATCTATCTATCTATCTATCTATCTATCTATCTATCTATCTATCTATCTATCTATCTATCTATCTATCTATCTATCTATCTATCTATCTATCTATCTATCTATCTATCTATCTATCTATCTATCTATCTATCTATCTATCTATCTATCTATCTATCTATCTATCTATCTATCTATCTATCTATCTATATATCTATCTATCTATCTATCTATCTATCTATCTATCTATCTATCTATCTATCTATCTATCTATCTATCTATCTATCTATCTATCTATCTATCTATCTATCTATCTATCTATCTATCTATCTAATCTATCTATCTATCTATCTATCTATCTTTCTATCTATCTATCTATCTATCTATCTATCTATCTATCTATCTATCTATCTATCTATCTATCTATCTATCTATTCATTTTGCCGGTGAGTCTGTGAACGTCTATTCTTCATGTGTTTCTCGGTCTCTCGTTGCTTTGTGTTCAGGTGTTTTGGAGTCTCGGCTACCTAATGTTCTTGCACGTTATGCAACATCAACATTTTTTTTAGTTTCTCAATCTTACTATTAGCGCACACCACTGCTTAGAAAAGGCGGGGGACATGGCCTCACCTATTCGACAATTTTCGAATTTACCCGACCTGACCATCATTCTCGCCTGTGTGTGTCGGTAGGAAAGCAGGTGCTGGCGTTATGATACTTTTTAATTGAATTATCTCAACACGCAGTGAGCCGAGGCATTAGACAGAAGTGAAAAGAAAGGTACGAGTAACTGAAAAAGAACAACCCGGTCCTTTCCTCTCCAAAGCGTGACTGTTTTCTAAGTAAGTTATGGCAGCGTCGTGGTTAGATCAGTAAAATATAATAACGGTGGGTTAGCCTACACTACCTCTCAGAAAAAAGAAGGTTATCTTATATGCAGAGGTGAAAATTGGTTTATGGGAACGAGACGAGACTGCGTTCGGTAGCGCAAGGAAGCTGTAAGCGTGTGAAGAGGGATCGTTATCCCCTTAATAAGGTTAAAAGTAGAGGGAATCGGGATAAAAAGGGGTGATCAGGGAGCAACACAAAGGAAATGGTAACGAGAAAAAAATAAGAAATACGCTGGCGACAGCAGTATTGTGGGAGATAGATGGAAATGGGTTGAAAGAGAGTATTGTTTGTGGGGAGGGGGTGGTGCTTGAAGGCGCAGTTGAAGCTACAGATGATTAATTACTCGACTTCAGTTGAGACTCACCGATGATCGCCCTCTGCATAGACGAATGAGCTTCACGCATGGTAAAATAATTCAAGAGAGTGAACACAGAGAGTGAAACAACAAAAAGCATTCAGGCAAAATTTCGAGATGAAAAAAAATCAAAAGAGATAGGAAAAGAGATATGCATCATATAGTCGTAATATTAAAGGTTCCAGGTAAGTACTGCCTCGCACTGGTCATGTTGTACTTGCGTCTTTCGTCCCAAAGAAAGACCTATAGTACGACAGGTTCGTTAACGTGCATAGAACGACTTTTTAAGACGCATGCCATGGGTGACTTTCAGATTCAGAGTTGCCAGATACAAACGAATAATCATCACAAAAACAAGCTCTAGAAAAGTGGTGCGATTTTCGCGAACAAGCCGAAAAAAAAAACGGCAATTCATTGGATCTTCGCATTCTTGAAAATTTTTTGAGTTATAATAAAGTAAATGTCCCTTAAATAAAAGGGGAGATGAGAATTTGCTTTTTATTATTTTATAGAGGAAAATACGCGCAACTACGAAAAAAGGACATATTTACTTTTTATCGAACCATCTGATTGAGTGCACGTTTGCCGGTGCATGACTAACGTTGTTTGTTTATCTCCCAACGTGTGTTTGATTTCAATGTTCAGCTACTCAATGCCATTGACAAACGTGCTATTAGCAAATGCAATGATCACTAAAATAACTTCATTTGTCGTCGCAAAAGTTTAAGTAAGTCCCTTAAAAAACGAGACAAATGACTCAGCGAAAGAAGAAGCCCAAATCCACTTACTTCAACTGAAACTGCCAACTGGCAGTTCAGTTTCTTCTTTGCGCCCCTGAGAGGTCATGATGCCGTCATGTATAACCTCGCAATACAGAGCGTTGAGACGTCGAAGACCCTTGTATGGCCCGAAATATCGCCAAATAAGTTCTTCATTGAAATTACGTCGGTGTATTGGTTTCCAGACCCACACATGGTCGCCGGGCTAGTATTCAGTGTATCCGTAACGCGTTGAAAATTTGCAGGAGCCAAGCAAAAAGCAAAGGGCATTACCTTGAATTCGAAGAGGCCATCTAGTGTTATAAAGGCATTCTTCACTCTATCTTTCTAGTCGATTTAGATTTGCTGGCATTCAGCTTCATCGACGAAATAGACTTCACGTAGTGGGGTCGGCGCTGGGCGTCGTCTATTCGTGGGAGAGGGTATTCCATCTCCTTCTTTATTTTGTTCAGGCGACGATAATCGACGCAGAAACGTATAGGATTCCGTCTTTCTGGTTCACTAACGCCATGGGAGACGCCCAGTGACTTTTAGATGTCTGAATGATGTCATCACGTAGCATTTCATCGACTTGTTTACTTATCGACTAGCATTTGGGCATCGACAATAATTGCAGGCTCTGACAAATCGGTCGGGTACTTTCTTCGGTTATGACGCGATGTTTCGCAACTGGGGTCCGTCGAATGCTGGGCGACGACGAGAAGCAGTCCTCGAATTGCGTGAGCATGGATTTGAGCTGTTCTTGCTTGCAACTAGGGAGGCTTGGGTTGACGTCGAAATTTGGTTGGGGACCTGGATTCATTGAAGCAGGGCTGGTAGCATCCGAAAGGGAGAAAGCATTGCTGGCGTCTACGAATTCGTCCATACAGGTTACCCACGTACCAATGTTGAGGTGCCCATATTCGTTGCTGAAGTTTCTTAGTACAACGTTTTTTTTTTCATCACGCGGCTTGACTCTGCTTCTTACGACGCGAATCTGATGGTTCAGAAGTAGTGCTGATCACCCTTGATGACACCTCTAAAGTCTGCGGGTTTTTCGGTGTCGATGGAAATGATGCCTCTGGCGGCGGAAGGGTGACCTGTTTTTCTATTACATTCAAAGCTGGGATGCCTGGAATCGTGAGGGGTGGAAGCGCTTTTTCTGGGGTTAGTGCTATCGACTCAGGCGTCAGGTAGATGACGGCGCTGTGGTGACTTAAGAGGTTCATTCCAAGTGTCACGTCCCTGGGACAATGTTGTATTACAAATCTCGCAGGACAAGTCTGGTTAGCGATTGTTCATATAGCAGCGCAGACTCCAGCCCGTGTTAATAGATGTCCTCCAGCGGTCTAAATTCTGGGACCTTTCAAAGCAGTTTTAGCTATCTTCGATTTCGCAGTGAACGGGCGACTGATGATGGAATAGTCAACCGCCGTGTCGAAGAGTCTCGTGTAGCTGTGGCAGCCGATACTAGGTATCAACTAAGTATAAGATCTAGATTAGGTTTCTGCATATGAAAACTTGCTGGGTCTACCACCATAGAACAGAAAAATCTTTGTTAATTCAGTGCATTACATGATAGTAAGGAATGGCATAGCAACTTAAATCATCAAGTCAGCCCTAACAATATCATGCGAGTATTCGATGGTACAAAGTGTTTCGACCCACGTCGACCACTTCAAAGGAACCTGTATTCTAGATGAGCACCTCCTCCTGGCATGTGTAAACAATGACCGATAGATTAGACAGATGAAGACCAAGGCACTGGTCGGAAGAAATGAGAATGAAGGAGGGGCCGAGAAAAAGATAGCAGTTGATCTGTACATGTACAACATGTGAAATAGATTGAAAGAGGTAGCGTCGAAGTACGGGGCACATGTACTCCTCTCAGCCAAGAACAAATTGGCAAAGGTTGCAGTTCAAACGTTAGCAAACAAACAAGGAGGCAAAACTTAAGGTAGGTTCAGATACAGGCATAATTTCAGGTTTGTTAATTGCAGAAACGATGTATACAATGTTTTTTTTCTACATGTAGAAATAATTACATCAGTCAAAAGAATTGGTGGCTAAATGTACGGCTTAGCTAACATGAAAGCTTACTAATAAGAGCACCATATCCGCACCTTGCAATGCAATGATTGCATGTGCCAACATGGGTTTGAAAAAACCGTTATCGCTAATAAGCACACGATTGGTATGTCAGAGAATCACTGAGCTTGTCCACATGTTGAAAAGGGGCAGTGGTTGCGTTAGCCGAACCATTCATCATTGCTACAATGAATGGCTCACAATGTTGCATTATTTTGGAGAGAAGGTAGAAAGACGTGTGGTTGTTTCTTCAGTGTCAGCGCATGCACCAGTTTATATCTCTTGTTTGTTTGGCTTCTTTATGCAATACAGGTTCACTTGTTATTGGTAACGATGCGGTATATTCTATATACATATATAAGAGCGTTATTTTTAAAAAATTTCATGGCCAGGTTGCGCCTTGCCCTGTGTTCTTCAAAGTCACCTTTTTCCTTTCACCATCATGAAAGTGTTACCATCGCGAGTATTGCCTCTGATCACTCACTCACTACTCACTCACTCACTCACTCACACACTCACTCACTCACTCACTCACTCACTCACTCACTCACTCACTCACAAGACGCTTAACACTCCCAATGCATGCATACCCTGTAAAGATGCTTTACCTTGTATAGACTAATTTGTGCAAAAAAGCACGCTTTCAAGGTCCTGTTACTGCGAATAAAGGAAAATTCATAGCATTCGCGCGGCTTTTGCGTGTGTACAGAGAATTCTGAGGATTTCAATAGACGCTGTAATTGTTGCACATGTGCACTCTACCGAAGTGCATACAAATTGATGTCAATGTGCACTTGAAATGTTTTCTTTTTTATTGACCTAAATGATAAAGCAAAATTTATACTATTCGCGCTGCTTTTGCATTTGTACAAAGAATTCTTAGGACTTCGATAGACGGGGTAATTGGTGCACATGTGCACTCTATCGACGTGCATATAGATCGATGTCACTATGTACATGAAATGTCTTCTTTTTTATTGACCTAAATGTGACCCTGAACGATCCCTTTATTTGAGAATGACACAGATGTGAGGGTAGAGACTAGCAAAGTGAGGCCCAGCTAGGTTAGTTCGTATTTAAAACCAAGGAACAATCGCACCGTCTAGGGGTAGCCATGCGGGCCAGTTTCTCGCAATTAATGCCAGGGTAGACAGTTTTAAATATTCGTTCCTACCGAAAACAATAGAAGACTGGAATGCCCTTCCACAGGCTGCAATTTGCGCAGTCACAGTTAATCAGTTTGAGTCGTCCTTGCTTCGTTATTACTCACTTATAAGTGATTGATAGTTGCTTGTAACGTTTTATTCGCGTGTTCTTGCATTTCCTTGTGACCCTGTCTTGCGCACGCGCTGTACACGTGCTTTCTTGGTGCAGTTCCTGCGCATTCCATTGCAGAACACTTGCTGCGCCGCTTGTATGCGGGGGATGTTGTGCGTGGCCGATGAGACCTCGGTTGTTGAACACGTGTTGCTTGTCTTTGTTGTCGCTATAGCTTGCCACTGCGTGCAAATGGTATCTGTGCTCAAATTTGTTCTTGGATTTAACTATGAAAATGCGTCTTTGTATCGGGCTGAGAAGTTTTGTTAGTGTTATTTCTTTTGTTGTCTACCACCCTGTAACGGCCCCACTAGGGCTAACAGTGTAAATAAATAAATAAATAAATAAATAAATAATAAATAAATAAATAAATAAATAAATAAATAAATAAATAAATAAATAAAACCACTGTGGTTTGGCCCAGCCTTGCACAACTTGATGCAAGATGCGCTAATACATATCGCGGTGGTCTTGGTTATCTTGTGCTTCTTCTTTGTCAAAATAAAAACGGCGTGTCATTTGAAATTGCTTACACGTTACACGTACACTCATCACTTTGTTTCTTACAGCATAGTGGATATTTCATTAAACAATTGTATCGGACCAGTTGGTAAGGATCCATCTTGCTAGAAGGTGCAGCCACTATAACACAGAACACATAACACAAGCGCTTAAGTGCTTGTGTTGTGTGTTCTGTGTTATAGTGGCTGCGCTTCCAAGCAAGATGGAGAACTCATGTTAAGTGTGGCTATAGTATCCTGACGAAGGCTTTCTTTGGGAAATGTGACATGCGTCAGCATGCAAACTGTGTGAAGTGAGCCGCACACAAACTCTTCCAGTCTGATTCCTTGAAATATTACCAAAGGTATGAGCTAACCGTGTAGATGTTCAAACGTAGAGGGATATGCAGTACTTCACATCCTAATACATCCGTGGCTATTAGAATATGGATGGTTGATGCCTTCTATCACTTCGGTGCATCAGCTAAGCAAAACAGATGCTACGTATATCGACATTTGTGGTAGAAAATGCGAAGTTTTCGCATCTTTTTACGACTAACATCGTTGTCTGACAAGATCTTATCATTAATCAGCTGGAAAATAACTATGAAACGCTGTTGCATTTTTGAATTAGTGCCAACGTTTTTGGCGAACGCCGCTCTATTTTTCTCTACCAAAACGGCAAACGGCGCTGCTGTATTGGTTGAAAGAAAAAAATGTCTGTGCATTCGTCTTAACGAAAGAAGGGGCATTTAAGGGATGTTCTTTGAGACACAAGCTTATTGAAAAGCAACAGACAACAAATCTAGAAAAGGTATAGGTGATGTCATTTGTAGTCTTATTTATATAGTTATAATTACAATAAAATGTGAATAACCTAATGTTGATCAAAATACAACTTGCCACAACTGCAACCTTCGTAGAACGTGTCCAATTCACACCTATAACATAACTACTGCATTGACTGTTATGTGACTGTAGACTACAAGTAATGTTCGCTTTTTAATTTCTATGCCTTCACCGTATGTGCATATATATACGATTGCTAAATGTGTTGTCTTTAAAACCAATAAGAAGAAAAAACTACAAATAACGTCTAATATAGCTTGATAAACTTCGTTGTATGTTAGCTTTCATTTAGGTCGCACAATTTCTTGCAGCACGGAGTTACGAAATGAATCTTCCTAAATTTTCTTCTAAAGAAAGCTGCCTGAATTACAGAAAAAAGGTAACTTTCACTATACCAGTATCAATTGAAAATTGAAAAAAAAAAGAATCTGATGTAAAATTTTCGATAAATATCCTTTGAAAATTTGTACTACAAAACGTTGACGGTAATGCTGTTAGTTCTTCGTTCCGAGGGCACTTCTTCTCGTTAACTGCTTTCGTGAAATCAATTTGCCAATTCGCAAGCTTGTTCTGTACCTCATAACGGCGTGCATTGGGACGTAAACCATTGACTAGGTCAACAGAGGCTAATATAAGTGGGTCCTAAGAAACTTCATCTCATTTAAGTTAGGAAATCAAATACCGACGAGAAACATGAGCAACGCATAAACGGCCTCTTTGATCGTTTCGGCTCGCCATCAAATGCTCATTAACTTGGCTAAATGCCCCGGAGCAAGTACAATGCGCAACGGGTGGTTTGAGGAGTACAAGCGTCGCCTTGGGAAACCCGTGGGAACACAGATGTCGCCATCAAAATTCCACGTGTACATGTCGCAACCGCTTGCACCAGACGACAGGGTTATTACGAAACAACGCCGAATCTGGCCTAACAGTGTGCCACAAGTGGCGCAAACGAGCGAGCCCGGGCAGACCTCCAATAAAACTGTAGCGGGCAGGATGTCACCACCACTAAGCTGCAAATTATTGGTTCTTCTTTTTATTCTAGGGGCAACCATAGGATAGCCTCGTCAACGTTGGTGTGATCCATTCTATTTCATTTTAACGCGATGGTGTTAAAGAGCTTCTTTAGCAGAAATACCCGTGTCAGCGTCGTAGTTGGGGCTATTGGTTGCGACCTAATTTCAGCATTGTTCGTGAGCAAAAGTTTTGTGTGGAACTAAATAAATAATAAAAACTTTGGTTCGAGAAGGAACCGAACCAAGGCCTACTGTGTGACAAGCAGGTGATCTACTACACAGCCAAGTCATTGCTTGGAACTGCTTTACAAGTAAACCCGATGCGAATGTCATGTACTATTAACAATCTAATGCCTGTGGCAGAAGCGTAAAACCACGCCAGGCATGAGGACTTAAGAATTACAGCTTGATTGAGAGGTTTAAACTTCAACCCATTACAAAGCACTCGCGCATAATTAATCAACAATTTCAGTATTTTCAACAAAATGTGCAGCCGCACAGATGCGCGTGACGCTTTACGGACGCATAATTCTTACTTAGCCAATTCGCAGAAAAAAAGTACTCGCCGTATATATTCAATAGCTTTAAACGGTCAATGTTACTCGCACAGATGTTGCTTTCCTTGTGGCATGGTTGACGTGTACATCGAATGGATAGGCCTGGCTAGGGATTCAGAAGGACATGCAAACAGGGTCCAATCACGCATTCGCTTTCCATTTTTGAAGGCGAAGCTCAACCATCCTCCATCCATTTTTATCTTTGTGTGAAAAATATCTTCCCATTCGTTTGTCGCAGAATATTTCAGCAACTGGCAAGTGCATCGGCTTTATTTGTTATAGAGACTCTAGAAAGAAACAATGACTTCTTTTAGATTGACAAACTGAGAACGCTAAAGCCGTATGTTTCACTATCATGAGTTCATTATCAGCGGAGAAAATTCAGGTTGTAGCTTCATTTTTAAAACTCGCGCACAAGTCTCCGCACGTGACGCCAGAAACTTTAAAATGTATTTTTATCCTATTTTTGCAATATTGACGTGATTAAATTTTCTGAAACTTTGTATGCTAAGTCTATGGCAACCACAGATGACAATTCACTTCATATTTATGACTTATAAGCTACGTAGGTAACCAGAAGACGCTTTCAATGTCTATGACGTCGCGATGTTTGACGCAGGAATCGCAAGGTGCCGTCTCGACCAGCATTTTCTTTTCGCGCGTTTCATCGCTTACTAAGCATAATGTCGCGGTATGAGAGGTGTTTTCCTGATTGTGTAGTTGTATTCTACTAATGCGCCAAAAATCGTTCTGCTCTTCAGTGTCCCTTTAAGCGAATCATCGTCAAGTAGAACGTTTCGGCAGTGGCAGCTGCATAATAAATAAATAAATAAATAAATAAATAAATAAATAAATAAATAAATAAATAATAAATAAATAAATAAATAAATAAATACACCAGGCACAAATACCGTAAAGATTTGATCTCCCCTATCTTCCCTATAAGAGGAGAGATCGTAATTGGTTTTACCTCAATGAATACGTGAGAGCTTATCGTCAGCTGAATGAACGAATTTTACCCATACCTTACTAAAACGTGATGTTTGAAGTTTTACTGACATGAAAAAGAAATGAAGAGCCCTTAAACGGCTGGATTCCCTTTCAGGGCTTGACATTCGCCATATATTCCACGTTTACACGCACACCATGGAACTGCCTTTATTTAATTGCATAGAACAAATAGCAACTTCACTAAAAGGCGAGAATTGTCCTCAGTCAAAAAAAAAAATCACTGTGCCTGGGCGAACATTGAGATGAAAACTTAAGAAAAACGAAAGCGAACAGATGACGTCCCTTGGTTGACGCTTAGAATAAGCCTTATGCTAATACAATACAAGTATTTTCAAGAATATATGCTTTATTATAGGAGATTGGTAATATATGAACGCTTCCCACTGGGCTCTTTTTTTTATTGCTGTTATTCCGTGTAGAATCGATTATTCAAGCGAAACGGACAGTTTTTCACTGGGGCTTGGGTCAATACAAGCAATGGAATGAAAGCACATATATTAAATAGAGGTTAGCCATTCCGAGCGCGGAATAACGCAAATCACAAAAACGAACAGCGATAGAAACCCGAATAAATTTCTCAATGCATAAAGCTGATCGACAGATCAAGTTAAAGTTCAGATGTTCATATCGAATATGTAAATGAACGTATTCCCCACAGCTGTCTCTTTGTTCAGCATTCATGCATTATAATATTTGCTGACTTTCTTCAGAAACAAGTTTGGAGCATTGAGGGTGAATTGCGAAAGCCACCACCAATACGCACAGAGTCAGGTGGCGCAGTACCTGCGTCACTTAAACACACGCTCACACACGCACATACACACGCACGCACACACCCACACACACATACACACGCACGCACACCCCCCCCCCCACATACACGGTCATTAACACCAGAAAACTTGTGGGTGGCTGTCCTTATGTGGGATTACAATTGTGCGCATCACTGGGAAGGAACGCTACCGGTTTGCGCATATGATAACAGGAATATAACATAAGGATAATGATGACCATTACCCGAGGACAGTATTGACTTTTAGACAGCTAGAACAACATAATTAATTCCCAAAAGTTATGATGACACTCAATAATTTGCAAACTGCAATGTGCTCGGAATTATCGCCCACACTATTTACAGTTAAGCATGGCGCATTAAGCAAAAGCCGAGTGTATGACGTGTACGTAGTAAAGATGAATGCATTCATAAAAAATATGCGCTCAATAAACATTCCTATTGCATCCAAAACCTTGAACGCTTGATCTTTGCCTTCAAGAGTAAGACGCATAGCGTAATTGAGCCCTGCGCATCGCCTTCGAAATTCCGGGCCTGGTTTCGGTTTTAGCAGCATGCCTCAAGCGTGCCACGAAGAAACGCGTTTGGGCGTTTGGGCCGCATCGTGGCCGTTTAAAACTATACTAGAATGCCTACTGCAAGTACAGTTGCGCTTTGCCCACTAAGCCATAACTGTTCCGTTTGCGAATCCACGACGGGCTCACTTCGTGTCCATAAGGCATCCCGCAAACCTACGCTGCTGCTCACTTTGCTGAAGGCTGTGTTGATGATGATCACCTCAGCACTTTAGAGTGGACCTCTTGAAACATCCACTAGTAGCAAAATTCAGATGTTCTGCCGATCGTCGCAATTATACACTTCTACCTGCTTTAAGCAGACTCTTCGCACTATATGTGGTACTCATATGGTGTTTATTTCCGAAGAAGCTGCACGCAATGGCGTAGTTATACACACAAGCACTTAAAAGAAAGACTAGTAGGTTGATTCTATATATGCATTAAAGAGAAATTAAAGCTATGGCATAGCTCCTATGGTTGAACAACTGGTTGCCACGCAGAACGCCCGAGTTCGATTCTCACTCAAACCGAACATTTCTGACAATTTTTTATCAGTATCTTTCCCACTTTTTCGGTCATGGTCAAAGCTGATTTTTTGCTCATAACGAATTATGCCGACAGAGGAATTTATGCGGAACAAGTTTAGTATACGATATCGCGTTAAAGACGACAAGATCCAAACTTGTGACCAAATTCACCAAGAATGCTTGTTCCAAAAAGAAAAATATAGAAAACAAACAAAGAAAATGGTCTTCCTGTTTTGTGAACGCAACGAAACTTCGGTGAGAAGACCCATATTTATTTGGTGCTTCCTTGCGAAGAATTAACACACCGCAAGAAAACTCGCCGTGCGCGCTCGCACTGAACTACGTTTGCATTAGCGGCCTGGTACCCCATCCTCTCTTGTTATTCCGGGTGTTTGTACTCCACTCATTCTTTAAGCACTACGTTACTCTGTTGGCTTTATATCACAACAGAAAATGAATGAAAAGACTGTGTGACCTCGGAGACACGGGCTGCACGCAGCGGAAGAAAAGCTAAAGTAATGTAAAAGTGAAGCATTTGCGCGAAACAAAAAAAAAGTGACGCTACAGGAGAGTACAAGGCGACAGGAAGGACGCGTCCTGAAACACTTTCACGCCAGCGCTCGAAATTTTCATTAAAGATCTGCCAACATGCCCTCTGGAGGAAGCAAAAAAAAAATGGGGAAAAGGGTAGCAGGAGGTTAAGTGCGTATGTGGCCATGTGCGCACAAGCTATTGTCTGAGGCGCGCCACGGATATTGCTACATGACAAGTGTGTCGGCGTATTTTGGAAACGTTAGGTGCACGCAATCTTAGGCGCACGACTCATGAGAGGGGCGTCCCTCAACACGACGCGGCGCTTCTAGCAGTCACCAGTTTCAAAAAAGTGTTTTGAAGTAGAAGGAGCGGCTCTGAGCGAAATTAGTGTGAGCAACTTAGACATGGGAATTCTGAAAAACATGGATGGCTGAAATTTACAAACACTCTGCTCAACATGCGTGCATGTACAGTAAGAAATTAAACATCGAAGAAAGTTCGCAACAACAGGGCAACGACAGAGGGACTGAAAGCGTACATAAAAAACCGAAGAGCCCTCAAAGAGGCAGTGATGAAGTGTAAGGCTGTCGTCGGTAGCTGCTACATGCATGTTGACATTGCCCTATAAGTATATAGCTCAAACAATAATAACTGACAGAGCCCTCGTCACATCTGTGAAACGGGGACAAGCAAGCTTGGCGAGTATACGTGTCAGAGCTTCCGCTTTCCTTTCTTTCTTTTAGGGGTGAACGATCTCACTGTCTCTGCATGCTTGTCGGTGTATTATTTCCATCCACAAGAAAAAACACCGAGCTCTGTCCTCAGTGGATAATTGCAATCAACAGAAAAGCCTTCGAGCCATGTGCAAAGTGTAGGAGCAAGAACACTTACTAAAAAAAAGCGGCGCACAAAAAGACGGAGACAAAGAAGAGAACCACACACAGCGCTGCTGTGAGTGGTTCTGTGCAGCGTGTGGTTCTCTTCTTTGTCTCCGTCTTTTAGATGCGGAGCATCTAATACTCGAGGCTTGTAGTGCGGCGCCGTCCGCAAGCTTCCTCCTCCTTCTTCCACCATCTGTGCATCCCTTCCTCCTCTATACACCGCGCGCTTCACTCCTCCACCATCTGTGCACCCTTCCTCCTCTACACACCGCGTGCGCTTCTCCTCTTCACGAACATTCGCTAGCTGTATAATGTAGCGCGCATGCGCCGTCGCGCTTCGAGAACGTCGGCAGCTGACGCGCGCGCATGCGCCGTTGCGCTTCTCCCCCTTCTCGAACATTCGACAGCTGACGCGCGCATGCACCGTCACCCACCATCTGTGCCGCGCGCGCTTCTCCCCTTCGAGAACATTCTACAATTCTCCTGATCCTCCAGTGGACGCGCATGCGCCGTCGCGCTTCGAGAACATTCAACAGCTGACAGTGCATGCGCCGTTGCGCTGTATATATACTCAAGGTCGGCGCTCGCTCGCTCAGTTGCCGCTCGTCGGTTGGTTTGTACGGCGCGTCGACGTCCAAGGTCGCGGTGAAATGAATTCCAACGAATCCACAAACACAATGATCGACGTCCCTTCGACCAGCGTCGCCCTTTCGCATACGTGTGTACGTGTTCACTCATTTAACACCCCCTCCTACAACCACGTTAACCAATTTTGCCATCGACCCAAGTAAGTCGCAATTTAACACCCCATTTCACAACCACGTTAACCAATTTAGCCATCGATCCAAGTAAGTCGCACTTTAACACCCCGTTAACCAATTATATTATGCTCCGCATCCTCCTCAGTGTTCCCCCGAGGGAAGCTGCGGGCAATGTTTTTGTGCGCCGCTTTTCTTTTAATATGAATATACACCAACTCACCCAACTTTCTATTTTGTTACCGTATGAGAAAGTGTGCGTGTGCCACCTCTTAATTACTCCTTGAAATGTCCGCTGGATGGCAGTGCTTCTATATGGGGAATATATGATGAAAAGATGCGAGATGTTGATACTTGGAGTGTTGAATAGATGGACGTACAGACAGACAGACAGACAGACGGACAGACGGACGGACGGACGGACGGACGGACGGACGGACAGATGGACGGACAGATGCCTACCAAAACCAAGTGGGCCGATAGAGAAGCTTCACGGGTGTCTTGCAGTCGAAACCAGAGGTGCAGGACCGGTGCTGAAGAAATTCCTCCTCACCTGAGAAGAGAATCTCCGACAGAACAAATCGAAGCTCTGCAGAGCAAATAAAAATCTATTCAACCAGTGTACGCGAACACAAGTGCTTAGAACTAATGTTCGATGTTTTACAATACGATGTACTCTACTCGACTATATGGGAGAGCTCTCCGTGCCGATTACAGCTAGAGGAAGCGTACAGACTTGCATGTCCCTGACACATCGGTGTGTTCAGGACAAATGTCTAATGATTTTGAGTAAGATGTACTCTACTGTATATGGGAGAGCACAAAGGTAGTGTTAAGAAAAAGTGTTCAATGATCTCAAGTACTTCCTACTCAAATATGGGAGAGCTGTGAGTCGTCCCGATTACAGCTAGAGGAAGCGTACAGACTTGCATGTCCCTGACACATCGGTGTGTTCAGGACAAATGTCTGATGATTTTGAGTAAGATGTACTCTACTGTATATGGGAGAGCACAAAGGTAGTGTTAAGAAAAAGTGTTCAATGATGTCAAGTACTTCCTACTCAAATATGGGAGAGCTGTGCGTCGTCCCGATTACACAACGATGTTCACAGCAATATCTATATAGTAACAGGTTTTTTAGAAAAAATTTGGCAGATCCCATGTACAGTGGGAATCGATGATATGCGAAGCACGAATGAGGAAGTTTGATATGCCACTTTCAAATCACTACAACGTTAAGAGGTGGAGGTAAATTATGCCGTACATGACTTCCGTGTCATTATTATCATGTTTGGATGTGTCGTTTACCTTCATAATTTACTGACGTCACGTGAGGCCAAATTTAGTATATGTGAACCTAGCGAAGCGGCCACGAGCACTCTATGAACGTGGTATGTTGACATGTTATTACACGACATGCGCGTGATGATTATCTTGTTTGCACCAGTCATATACCTTCATAATTTATTGACGTCACGTAACGCCAAATCTGCTATATGTGGAGCTAGCGAAACGGCAGCGAGTGCATCATGAAGGGCCCAATATATTCTAACGTAACGTTGACGCAAACGCACGCTGGGCACAGTGACGCTACGTTAGCAAAACGCGAGCACTCTATAGTCTGATGCCAAGCGCGACCAGCGCCCGTCGTCGCGGCCCGACGGCAACCGGCACGAAATGCGACATGCTGCATTTGGCGCCAATGCGTTACCCAGCCAGCACTGCGTCTGCCTTTTTTTTTTCGTGAAGGAGGGATGCCGGACGCGCTGAAACGCGCATGCGTAAAAGCAACGCAGCGCGCGCCTGAGAGCATATGGCAGGACCGGCTCCTGGCGTGGCAACGCCTGAGTGACGCGACGAAACTAACGCCGGCGCGCACGTGCGCCGGCTCACGTCGAAGTGTATTGGTGCCTTGACTGTGGCATGTAGTCATGTTCTCACATGACACGCATCTCACGATTATCACGTTTCCACCAGTCACATACCTTCGTCATCCATTTACGTCACGTAATACTAAGTTTGGCATATGTGAAGCTAGCGAAACGGCCGCGAGCGCATCATGAGTGTGGCATGTAGTCATGTTGTTACATGACAAGCATGTCGTGATTATTATGTTTGGATGTGTCATGTACCTATCTCGTCCGTTCGCGTCCCGTAATAACGAATTTAGTATATGTGAAGCTAGCGAAACGGCCACGAGCGCATCATGAGCGTAGCATGTAATGTTGTTACATGACACACATCTCATGTTTATTATGCTTGCACCAGTTTCGTATGTTCGTCATCCATTCACGTCCCGTAATACCAAATTTCGTATAAGTTAAGGTAGCAAAACGGCCGCCAGAGTATAATGAGTGTGCCATGTAGTCATGTTGGTACATTACATGCATCTAGAAATTACCATGTTTGCACCAGTCAGATACCTTCGTCATCCATTCACGTACCATAATACTAAATTTGGTATATGTGACGCTAGCGAAACGGCCGAGAGCGCATCCTGAGCGTGGCATGTAGTCATGTTGTTACATGACACACATGTTATGATTTTCGTGTTACAGTCTGTCGCTTGTGTTCGACATGCAATCCTGTCATACCATACTCGTTTCGCAACATGTCGTGTGAACGAAACTACCGCAAGAGCAGCAAGACCACGAAACGTGAATCATCACACTCATGACACACATAACATAAACTTGATGTTATGACTAGTCAGATGTGCTCGTCATATAGGCATGTTATGCCATACCAAGTTTGGTATCGATACCATTATCGACACAGCCAGGAGAGCTAAAAGTCATAGGGGGCTTGATGGATGGATGGATGGATGAATAGGCTCAAATTCGCCGAAGTTTGCTAAGAAATGCTTCTCATTTAAAAGTGGTTGAAGGCTTAGAGAACTGGGTACTCTACCACGGGAGAGCATAAAGCCATCCCGTGGGCCACATACTTGATGAGGCCGCGTTGACAAAAAATTGCCATAAACAAGTTTTAAGCGAGGGCACTGAAGATAAAGACAGAAAAAAACAGCACTCGCCGATTCAGCAATGAACTTTGTAGCAATGAATGATCAGGTGGTTTAGGACATGCGTTCAATCTCGGTGTTCGTGATTCCTCCAAGTTTACCACGTGTATGACGGCTTCGGCTTTTCTTGATTGCCGAAAGGTATCGCCGAGATTGCAGTTCTCTGTTCTCGCTTTGCGCCACACACTCCCTGGCATCGTTCTTTTAGGCAAGGTGCCAGTCCGAGGACTGGCCCGATTAGAAAAAGATAGTTGATTCCTTTGGTATAGGAATCGGCATGACACGAAAGTAAATCAGACTTGAACGTTTTGCGCTGCAATAATATGATAGTCTGCACAATATCTGTTGGTGTATTAACGTGGATGCACCCACTTCGGCCCTTGGTGGCAGATCTCCAGCCTGATTACGAACAGCTGTACAGTATTAGCTGTGAGAACGAAATCAGAGAAAGCGTTGTGACACCTCGAAGAGTCTCGCTGACTGGACGCAGAACTTATGCTAACGTTTCCATCCCACGGCGTGTTAAATATACTACAGTTCCCCGAGGTTAGTGTTCATGACGAAATGGAGCTAGGTACTATTGTATATAATGTATACGTTGAAGTCTCCGACTGCATAAAGGACGGATAGACAGATGCATGAACGCATGGACGAAAGGATGGACGCGTGGGAGGACAGGTGCACAGACTGATGGACGGACGGAGCGATGTATGGATGGACGGATGGACAGATGCATGGACGTTTTGACGGACTTATGCCCGGACAGATGTATGGATGGGTAGATGCACGGACGAACGAACAAATGGACGGACAAATGGACAGACACAACCAAGGACACTGGATGGCCAAATGCACAGACGGACAGACAGATGGATGGTGAGAGATGGGTCTATAAACCTATATGTTGAGGAGAGCTGGCAGGGCGACGCAGCTGGGCGGCTGGAGGGAAGCGGAGGAAGAATAAGGGGAGAATAGACCAGCTTGCCCGACCAACGGGTGTTAGCTCTCCGTGTCTGTTCTTTACAATGTGTATCATGAACCATCTGCGTACGGTATATCCAACGTTCGTGTTTTGATTCAGCGGGAAGCTAGGACACCTGCATCAATGGACATCATGAGAGTTTAAGGGGCTTTGCTCCAAGAGTTTTGCGCACATCAATTAAATGTTTCATTCGAAAAATTGGAATTATAAAGCTATAAATATATTTGTAAAGCTGGCAAAACTACTGATGCCACGCAGAAACTGCGGACAGTTCACATCTCTCAGCGAAGAGCAACTCCATGAAGTAGCATCACATATGGACATAAGTAACCTATGTAGGGCATTACTTTTGCAACGTGAATGGCTGCGGTAGCCGCATTTCCGATGGAGGCGAAAACGTTTGGAGCCTGCTTGCTTAAATTCAGGTGCCGGTTAAAGAACTCCTGGGGGTCGAAATTCACGGAGCTCCTAAATAAGGTGCCTCTAATAATAATAATAATAATAATAATAATAATAATAATAATAATAATAATAATAATAATAATAATAATAATAATAATAATAATAATAATAATAATAATAATAATAATAATAATTCCTAGAATCAAATTCTTTTTTTACTCCCTACCAGCACGGATTCCGAAAAAGTTACTCATGTGAAACCCAACTTCTTTATTTTACTAATGACATAGCATCGGCTTTAGATCGCGGCTCACTTGTGCATTGCATTTTTCTTGACTTTCAAAAAGCTTTCGATAAAGTACCTCACCAATTACTCCTCCTGAAAATTAGTGCCTTAAACATTGACCCGAACATTCTTAAATGGATTGAATGCTTTCTGACTAATCGCACTCAGTTTGTAACAACTAATGGCTATAACTCACCTCTTTCTAAAGTAACATCCGGCGTACCCCAAGGTTCCGTATTAGGCCCTTTACTTTTTCTTATATATATTAATGATCTCCAAGACAGCATTAACTCCGCTATAAAGTTATTTGCAGATGATTGTGTAATTTACCGCGAAATAAACAATGAATATGATAACCAATTTCTACAGTCAGACCTTGACACTGTCTCAACCTGGTGCAATAAATGGCTTATGACTCTCAACTCTAACAAATCTAAATGCATGTCAATAACCCGGCGATCTATTTCTCCCCCCTGTACCTACAGAATTAACGCCGTTCCCCTCCAGCATGTCTCTTCATATAAGTACCTCGGCGTTTACATTACCAACAATCTATCTTGGCACACGCATGTTACCTACATCTGTAATAACGCTAACCGAACGCTAGGATACTTACGCCGCAACTTTTCTCGCGCTCCGCTGTCCCTCAAAATTCTATTATACCGATCACTAATTCTCCCAAAGCTTGAGTACGCGTCCGCTATATGAGATCCCGTGCAGCAAAATTTAATTAACGCGTTAGAATCTGTTCAGAACCGCTCAGTTCGGTTCATTTGTTCTAATTATTCCCGTACTGCTAGCATATCAGAAATGAAATCTAACCTTGACCTACCCAATTTAACTGTCCGGAGGAAACTGGCGCGACTGCATTTTTTTCATAAGATATTTTTTCACAATCCATCAATGAAGCGAGACCTCATTTCACAACCGTCATACCACTCATCGCGCATTGATCATCAGCATAAGGTTGCCATTCCGTTTTGCCGCACCAAATTCTTTTCAGCAGCCTTCTTACCGAAAACAGCCGCCGATTGGAACCACCTTCCCTCTTCCGTTGTATCAATAACAGACCCTTTGTTATTCAAGACTGCAATTTCTCAGCAATGCTTGTAACTATACGCAGTTTCCATTATCTATCTTTGTCTTGTATGTGCTTGAATTCTTATACATTTTTAGTTGACTTATGTTGCCTTCCTGATCTGCGCATCTGACACTTGTTTCTTTATTTTGTCTTTTTTTCTTGTGTGTTATATATGTTGTACCCACCCCCTCTGTAATGCCCTACGGGCCCTGAGGGTATTCTAATTCTAATAAATAAATAAATAATAATAATAATAATAATAATAATAATAATAATAATAATAATAATAATAATAATAATAATAATAATAATAATAATAATAATAATAATAATATAGACAAAGATAAATTATTATTATTAGTAGGAGTAGTAATTGCAAGGTAAATTAACACCAGGTACGAGCATTGGTAACATACTTAGCACGAGTACGACTACTACAGCGTAAATAGCATCTTCAAAATAGCTATTCCACCACAAAAGTTTCGCGCCAACGTTTGTTACGAGGATCCCAGCCACTCCGCTTTCAAATATCAATACTACGCACTAACATATAGTTGTCCCGATATCGTGTACCATGATACAATCAAGATCCGCACCCTCGCTCCCCCCCCCCCTTCCCCCCAAAAAAAGCTGTTGAAAGGACGTGCAAGTGAAGCCCACTATTAACGCCGTGGTAAAGCAGGCACCGATACAATGGACAGAAAAGAAACTTTCGCAATGCGCTGTGGTACGTTGCTCCCATTTGTGAGGCGGCATAGAGAAACTAACTACTACGCGTGTCATCGATAGTGAATGCATGACGTTCGCAAAACAGTGGTATACGGTCTCGGCTGATAAATGAAGATAGCCCATTACTCAGTCGTGATGCTTGGCTCGACGTTCAGAGAAAAAGGGGATTTCGCGAAGCCTAATGCATCCTCATAAGCGAAGCACGTTGGTGTTTATGGCCATCACGTCGCACGGGGAAAAGGATCAAGAGAGATGCCGACAGTATTGATCTATTTGCCATGCACGCAAGCATGCGTGTAGATGTTGCGCTTTGAATTCACCCTACTTAATAAACGAACCACTGAGTGCTTAGCGTTTTGCCCTCGCGATCTGACGGGGGTGCATTCTCATCCATTAGAAGCCCAATCCAACACTCGCAAACAGTTCGCACGCCTCCATTAATCATATCCCCAAACGCGATGCCTCACTATGATGTCGAGTCAAGTATATGTCGTTATTTCAGCACATCGTTTCTCTCCTGGTTATATTCTCGAATTCTTGGCATTCTTCTGTAGGAAAGGCAGCACACGTGCTAAGCTGCATTAGACCATAAAAATAGAAAAGGTACTGAGCTGACCCGTTAAGTTGCATTCATTTTCATAGCTACTTCGTCACGTTCATGCATCTTTAGGAACGTAGAATTTTTGTTTTGTTTTTTTTTTCTTTCAGTTACGTCCCATCTTCACGGCGGAATAGACCCTTTTCATAAATACGCCACCTGACGATGAGATTTTCGTCAGTTTCGATTTTGCAAAAGATTTTGGGATAGAAGCTGCCATGTATAGAGCACGCGGTGACAGTGCGCGCTTCGTACGCGCATCCTGCTGCCAGTGAAAGTAGTCCTTAACGAGCGCCCATGTTTTCAACGCGAAATGTAAAAATTTCTCCGTTATTTTCTTCGTGGAGCTATTTGAGACACAACGCAGCTCAAACCAGTAAGATATTCGTATTCATTTTAATTTACTCGTTGTGTCTTCACGTTTCGTGCGCGCGAGAAAATCCCGCCTTCTTACGGAGGAGGAGGAGGAAATTTTAAGCGGAAGGACAGTGAGGAATAAAAGATGATAAAAAGAAATGTTGCGAAGAGAGAGAGAGAGAGATAGAAATCTTACGTGTACCTAAAACGCTGAGTGGTGTCTGCGTCTACATGAAACTAAGGTCCCTGGATGAAACAGTGTACATGAAACGCTGTTGGTGTTATAGGCTACGGCGCCCTATACATGGCGACAAGGAGTAGTTCACGTAATTACTCCTTGTATGTATCCCGAATAACTTCAAACTTAACAGGCATGTAACAGTTACTGGGCCATTAAAAAAACCCTGTGTGGCTTTTTTTATACTAGTGTGTGTGTTAATGACTTAGACGGAATGTGGTACGATGCCAGCGTGAGAACATTTACGCTGCCATAATAGCATTTCACCTGTAGGTAAGCCGTATGTTACCAACACTCTCGTTTTCTTGTTTGAGGTCGTCATCTTCGCCGTGGTCCTTGTTGTTGTTGACCTGGAAATAAATAAGCGAAGTCTATTAACTAATTACCGAAGCTTTAATGCCCCTCCTGCTGCTGTTTGAGTCTTAATGCCGCGTGCACACTTTCAGAGCAATGAGCTTTCTTGAGGCAGTTAATGGGAATGTAAAATTGATGTGCACATTTCTGGCTGGTGAGTAATGAAGGCAGGAGGCTTAAACGCCGAAAAGGGGGAAAGACTTGCCACAAAACAGAGCGTTTTTCGCTTAGACAGCATTGCACGCCGCCTTGTTCGGTAGACTTTACAGTGTGCTTCATAATGTGTCACGAAAACTGCGAGGAGCACTGCACTTTATATTTTAAAAACCGTTGAGACAGAATGGTGCAAGAGCACATTTCCTGAGAGTCGAAATGATAAAGTGAAGCTAACTTCGCGAAATGGGAAGATGAATGTGTCTGTCTTCAGATCTTGAGTGGGCTTCAATACGGTGTGCAGCGTGACCACCTTTAATGCGCATGCGCGTCCCTTCCTCTTCCTCTCCTCTTCTTCGCTCCCGCTCTCTCGTCTCGGAAAGAAGGCAGCGTCTTCTTTCCTACGCTCGCTCCCCCCTCTCTCCCCTAGGCTTCCATCTCTGTGGCGTCGTCATAATGCACGCGTGTCCCCTTCCCCTCTCTCACCGACCAACGCCAACGCAGGCAGCGTCTGCTAGTGAGTTGTGTGTTAAAAAAGTAGTGAGCGATTTTGAGTATTTGTTACTTTACTATGGGAAAGTATAAGACGGTCCCGTCGCCCTCACACATGACGGTGTCCTGTTGACTAAAATTATGGCGTGAGCCAAGAAGCATTCGGCTCACATGAAGCAGACGAACTGTCGATTAGCCAACAGCGTTTGTTGCTTTTGTGACGTTAAACGCCTAGAAAAAAAAAACGACTGCTTGCGCTGCACAACCGTTCACTTATAGAGGTTCATAAGTGACAGTTTGAAAGGGGAAAGGAAAGAAATAAGCGCAGTTCCGTTACTGCCTCTCTCTCTCAATTGAGGTCACTTCCACAGTTCTGTGCAGGGAATGGGGGTTAGGAGGGATTGAAAAAGATAGGGAGGAATTAAAGCTATAGAGATAGAGAAAATCAGAAAGTGAGAGAGGCGGAGGGCGAGCCACATACGTAAGTAAGAAGAAAATAGCAGATTGACACGGTAGCAGAACTCCGAGGACGGGGCACAACTCAGCGATAGCTCTTTTTGGCGTCAGGAGAGGGCGTAGGGCGAGCCAGTCGGCTAGACTGTCGTTGGAGATTGCGGGAGCAACCGGTCGGCACGAAATCCAGAGAGCGAGAGTCATAGAGGTTCACTGATCATACCGTATCTATAGGCACTGGATCATCATGACCTCCAAAGTAGTGCCACTGGAATGTTCCTTCTCTGCGTTGTTGAACAATAAAGATTTGCAGCGTGCGCCTTAACTTCAATCGGACTGTGGGTCTTCATGTTCAGTCGGAGTCTTCTGCCTCTCATGGTCCATTAGCAGCGATTGGTATGTTTCAGTAGAGAACGCTGGTTCTACACTGTGTGCTTTGCGCATCGCCAGATTTCTCTCCTGCGCAATGTTGTGATGAGCGCCAGCGTCAACCTTGCCGCCAGTGTAAGCGTTAGCACCCGCTTTTTCACATCTTCACATGGTTCCCTTTAGCGGAAGATGGCGTAATTTTGGTTTGCTATTTTTTTTCTTCTTCATGGGGGACTTAATTTCAGCATACGTCACTAGTCTATGCGATTACACTTCAGGACTTAACGGTAGAGTGATCCAGCTTTGCATTTACTGAAGGGGTGTATTACCTTTCAGTCATATTGCACATGTATACAATATCATTCGAAGCGAATGTGATTAGGTGTTAATTACATTTTTTGGCTGCTGCGCGGGCATAACGAATGAAACTCATAGCTAATTTTATTCACCCACTGAAGCGTTTCGCGAAGTCATGCGAGCGTGACATGTGTGATCCCGACGACAGTGGCATAGCGAAAATTTGCAAGATTGGGATTAGTGACCTAATGTCGTCAGTGAGAAGGTTCTTACTAAAGACTGCTTAAATTACAACTTTTTGGGGTGTAGCACGAGAGTTGAGACAACTTGCGGACTCATACTCTTGTTCCCCGGCTCCGATTCATGTCCGCGGTGGTTCGCTAAGTCACCGAAGTCAGACAAGAAATGCTTCTTATTCAAACTAGGACACTTTTTGTGAAGACATCGTTGAATTTTGTGGTGGCGCAGGAATTAAATGTTGCTGCGGGACAGTGTGCAATGCTGACGCCGCAAATTGCACACAGCACGAATATAAATGCCTTGTAAAAATTTGATGCCAAACATGCATTAGGTGGTTCTTTGGCAGCTCAAAATACCGATGAAAGCCAGAAAACAACTTGCCATGCCGATAGCACCCAACGCCGACCAATACAATAAACAACTTCTTACTTGTGTTGAAAAATGTCTCATATCTCTGTGGCGTTGTATAGGCAACTTGTCTGTTCAGCCACTTTCATAAATCAAAATGAATGCTCAATTTTTTTTTCAATTCTGCTTGAAAGTTCAGAAAACGTACGCAACCTTGCCAGCTTTTTTTTAGCGACAACAGCGCCTCTACCATTGGTAATTTTTTAACTATCGTATACTATATCCGGAGTGAATTAAGTTAGTCTGTCGAAGGGTATCTCTTATCATATAAGCTAAAACCCGGCGTTCCTTACATGTGAAAGTTCCTAATCCACGGCTATAAAGTGCCCTGCGACACAGCAGAACGTCAGTACATCAACATTTCCTCGATACTCGGATGGACAAAGCATTGCACAAATGGGCGATGCGTCAAAGCGAACCGCTCGAAAATAGTTTCCTCCGGCACGCACGAAGACGGTGAGCGACAGTCACAGAAGAGAACGGCTGGCCATGATGACCAAATACTAGAAGAGCAGTGGCAGCAGTCAGGCGTCTCCAATGTAAAGATGTGCTATGTCATCATCTTCAGGGATGCCGGGCCTTTCAGAGAATCGTTGATGTCCCTGACTCGCGTAGATCATGGAGCAAGCCACTCATGTTGGTAGGGCGACTACCCATCACTCTTCTGCACCGAAACGTGCGTCTAGCCTAGCTAGACGCCGACCCATCATCGCAGTAATGCACATCCCTATAAACATTCATCGTCTCAGGTTTAACCATCTTATTATGTCACACGTGTTAGCAAAAGACAAATAAAATACAAATCTCAAGAGTGCATAGTCATAATGATAATGATTAGTCTTCATATAAAATATTTATTAACGTCTTGTTTATTAACGTTTATTAACGTCTTGAAAAATATTTCGGTTATTTTACTTACGTATCCAGCCTCTTTTTATTTTTTTCGCAAGGGTCATTTAACTTCAGTTATAACAAGCAGCGCGTCACGATGCAAGGAAAGTTCTTGAACGATTATTTGAAAACACTGCCAATATGCGACATTGTTCAGTGATTTTAAGCCAGAAACAAGCAAGGAGAGAGGTCAAAAAGGGACGCGAATACAGAGCTGGTGTTCCTAGCGCACTGAAATCACTCAACACGTTTGACTACCTTCGAACTCACCGAAATGAGTTTTGCATGCGATATTGATTCTACAGTTAAGAGGAAGAGGGCTAAGGGTTGGGGTGTAATCGGGCCTATCGCATTCATATGCCTTTCTTCCCCTCTGCCTCTTGTGAAAATTAGTGTAAGACATACTGTGATTTGCAGCTTGATCTTTTTGAAAGGCATCGGTGCTTTCTATAGACCTCGTGATCGTATCCCTGCTTCGGCGAAATATGCCTGTTGCGCAAATTTATGTTGTACATTTATTCCTATTGCATTACTTATGCGCCCACTGAATGGCGACATTTGTATATTTCGACTCGAAGATTTTATAAATCCTCCCTATACTGGTGCGGCATTGTTAGAGAAATGCACAACACAATAAATAAAATTGCCGGAAAATAGCCTAAGAACTGCTTGCTACATGAAACAGTTTTCGTGCAGCTAAATGTTCTCACTGCGTACACTAACGCCTCGGCGTTACATTCGACAAAGAAGTGGAGCAAAATTGCAAAGCAGGGTTGCTATTCTGAACACTGTAAAATTACGTCATATAGTTAAATCTTGTAACGATAGGACTTCGAACAAACCAAAGAGACCGAATAGGAGCTCTCTTGGCCAATCATAGTTGACCAATAACAGAATCTGGCGACGTGGTTGAATTTAACGATTACCAGAGTAGCCCCCATCTGAGAAGCGTCAAACTGCTGTGATTGATAGACGGCCGATGGCGTCACTCAAAACACTTAACTGAAGTACAACACGAAGAAACGAGCGCATGCAATAATGAACACAACAGCTATATGTTTCCTGCAGATTATTGTGATGTCCACCTATCGCCACATGCGCCCCGCCGCGGTGGTCTAGTGGCTAAGGTACTCGGCTGCTGACCCGCAGGTCGCGGGTTCAAATCCCGGCTGCGGCGGCTGCATTTCCGATGGAGGCGGAAATGTCGAGGCCCGTGTGCTCAGATTTGGGTGCACGTTAAAGAACACCAGGTGGTCAAAATTTCGGGAGCCCTCCACTACGGCGTCTCTCATAATCATATGGTGGTTTTGGGACGTTAAACCCCACAAATCAATCATTATCGCCACATGCCTCATGTATTCACTGTATTATGAACTTCGGCGTTTTTCATTATGTATATGGTCACTGTCGGTTGCCAGAAACGCTCGAACATATATTTTGCGACTGTCCAGCATATGCAAGCGAACGTCAGCAACTGATATCTTCGATTGGCTGATATATCAGTCGACCATTAACCGATGAGGTTGTGTTAGGTCCTTGGCCTGACGCCAGCAGCACACATGTTGTTATACGAGCCGTCATCGCTTTCTTAGAACCACTGGACTGGACGCACGTCTGTAGAGTTACCAAGCCTAATAAGAACATATCATCTCTCTACCTTACCATCGTCATTCATCACTCTTTCACTCCCCAGTCACCCTTCCCCAGTGTAGAATAGCAGGCCAGAGCAAACTATTGCTCAGGCCGACCTCTCTACGTTTCTGTAAATAAATTCTCTCTCTCTCTCTCTCTCTCTTCATTATGTATAAATTCGCAAAAAAACATTGCTGGAGCCCTAGGTTGCTGTTACGATGCTGCTTCGTAAGCTACTATGCCTGACGACGCTGATTTGTGTTGTCTGATGATCAGGCTGATGTGTGCCTGACGACGTGATGTGTCAGATGTGTGCTTTAGAACAAATGCTCGATGATTTAGAGTAGGACGTACTCTACTATGAGAGAGCAACAACCTGTCCCAGTTTCAAGACACAGAACAAACCAGAAGAGACTCTCATTATATGATCACTCCGCTGTGTTCAGAAAAACAGTGTTAAACGATTAAGGGTATTGTACTCTACTACGGGAATGTGATAGCCGTCCCAGCTGAAGAAGAAAAAGACTGAAACTGTGTTTAGAAATATGGTTAATGATTTAGAGAACCATGCCACCAGGGTGCAATAGGCTCTCCGTGATGTGATTAAAAGAATGATGTTATTCCATTATTGATTTCTGCTTTATATTTTGATAACTACTTTTGAAATATGAGTGTGCCTGTACTTTCATGTTTGACGCTTTATTGGTGTGATTCCTGTTGTAATGCCCAGTTTGTGTGTGTGAAAACTTCTTATGATAGCGCCCACTTTCTTGTTATGATGCCTTGCAAACCAGCCTGAAACGAGGCCTTATCGAATCATCAAATCAAACTTTATTTCTTCTCGGGAAAGAGAATAAAGAGGGTGGCTGGAAGAGGCCGCTTTACTGCAGCTTGACTGATTCAGGCGCCCTGTGCTACAACTCGACCGTGTGCAGCACATATAAGTAGCGGGCGTGCTACATAAGTCAAGGCTCTTAGCACAGGTATACAGGGTGTCCCACATCACTTGAGCCAAGAATTTGAGAATGAAAGGCACTTCAGTGGCGAATTGAACCAAACGCGCTTACTACTCGCACTAGCCTAGAGGTACTCAGGCTATTTTTAATTTCTCCCCATACAAATAATTAATGATACTTAATTACCTATTTTCAATTATGGGTCGGAAACACATATATGAACACTGAGATGTAGAGCACTTTAATAAACCAGCGAAAAAATTATTTTCTGCGCGATACGTCTAGCGCTGTTATTTTTTTTGCGTTGTAAAAAAATCCTATAGCAGCACTCTAGCAGTGCACGCGTGATCCGTCACACGGTTTTTTTTTTTCACGTTTCACGGGCTTTTTTTTTTTACAAGGTGGAAAAAATAACAGCGCGAGACGTATCATACAGGAAACAATTTAGTCGGTGGTTTCTGAAAGTCCTTACATATCAGTGTTCACATTTTGGGTTTCCAGCCAATACTGAAAAAGGTAATAAAGAGTTATTAAATAATTATTATGGGTAGAAATAAAAGAATAACCTGAGTATCTACAGTTAGTGCCAGTATGCGTTTAGATCAAATCGTCTCCTAAGTGCTTTTCACCTTTGATATTCTTGGCTTAAGTTATGCGGGACACCCTGTATATGCATAATCAGTAGTTGAGCCTTTCTTTTTTGTCCATAAATGTAACACAAAGCAACGGAACGCAATCAAATGGGTATTGACAGAATAAGCTTAGAAATTAAGTGTGGCAATCTACAATCGCAAGCCAAAAGAAAGAAAGAAGGAAAGAAGGAAATAAAGAAATCTAATGAACACATCAGACTCAGACTCCCTGTAAATAGGAGAAAGACGCGTGTGTGCATTTACATTTAGGCATACTCATGCTGGGCTGTAATCACACAGCGGGATTTAGCGAAATGAAGTGCGTGAAAGAAGACCGAGGAGACCTGCTATACTGTTTTATTCCACGTGCAGTTAAGGTGTTTGAAGGTCAGCTTTACGATAGAATACCCATTGATGCCTTTAGTTTGTACGACAAAAACATGCTAACCAAATATCTGAATGCATAGTACTGTATGCATAACATTGTCAGGAATTAAAAAAAATTGAAACATTTATTATATAATGGGTAACACACCACGTCATGATATATTCATCAACGTTTTAACGACAGGTTTACTACTTACGTTGGCGCTCAATCGGCATATAACCACTTTCACACCCCGTGCTGAAAAGTAAACGCCGAGCTGCGAAGTAATCCTGTACTGGCGCACTTGCCTGTAAGCGTTCAAATATTGATTTACCGAAATAGCTCGGCAGCTTGTCGCGCCTCTATAAGGAAGCGTGGTGGGCGCTTTCCGTGTCGAGATGTGAGCAGACACATCGATTTGGAAGCGGTAAAAGAAGCGAGGCAGTTGCGAAAGCGATTATTGATCTGTCTCGTCACGACACCCTGGTTCTTTGAGAAATGACTCTCAAATAATCCTTTCATTGCTCTATTTCGACACATATTGTTGCTCTTTCCTGATTGCATATGCGCTGTATTGTATTACAGGATTGCGTTTAGTTCTTTCGTAGATTTTGGCAGTAAGTATGATACTTTTACAATGCAAAAGCACCATCACATAAACTTCTCTTTTTGGTGGCGCCCCCTTCATACCTTCAATGATTTTCATTCAATTTATTCAGATGTGCTGTCTACATTACACGAATATAAAAGTAGGATCAGTGGCACAAGAAGTGTAGTTTGATGTTAGCGCTGAGCGCCTTCTCTGTTGCCAGTGCCGTTCCTGTTGCGCAGTCCCAATGCAGTTTCCTATAACAGCCTGTCAGAGTTTTGTCAGTTTCTCAGAGTTGTCGTTGCATCGGAAAGTTACAGCACAGAATCGAAGTGACCTTGCCAAGACAAGATCGGCCCAAAGACACTGCAACAACGACATCAATCACACCCGCCAGAGGCTTTCTCCTCCACCCGGCGTCATTGCTTTCGCAGGCTGCATATACAACTGAATATGTTTTACCTTGCAAACTATCAATCCAGTACTGTGTATGGAAGGATAGTAATTAGTAATCGAACTTACCGCTAACTTCTAGTTTTTTTCCATTCGCTCTGCAGTCACCACCCATCTCGTTTTCCCGGACTCGCACCATGTGGGACTGCGAGGACAGTTTGCTTGAGCAGTCCTCCCGCCACCCTCCCAACCTCTCTCAGGACAAATTGAGTTTCCACTTCCCCGTCTCATCGCAGAAGCCCGCTATCATCTTTCCTTTTCCTCACCCATTTTCACCTCATCGGTGACCGGACGTAGCGGCAGAAACTCACTCAGTATGCGGACACGATGCCGAATGTCGGTTAATGAAGTGAACACCACCTCCGCCATTTCGCAGAACGTGCGTAAGGGAATAGGATGGCCGGTCGACCTCATTCATTTAGGTAGGTCTGATTACAACACTTTCCTTTCATGGTTCTCATTAACACGAGCGCCACCCTTTTGTCGCGGCACGAAGACCACGACGAACCGAGAAGCTTGCGCGCCACTCCTCCACTTCCTCCTTCCGGACTCAGCTTTACACGTAGCATCGATCGCAGGAATTAGAATAGAGAAACCAACCCGTACGAGCACGGTATCGGGATCGGGCCATCTGAAAACACGGATGAAATAATGAGTTTCCTCACTGTGCCTTCTAAAACGAATAAACCAATGGAAGGTAAGCAGTGCCGCTCGACGTACACTAAACCGGCGACGCTCAGCCGACGCGCGGTGTTCTCTTCCATATTGTGAGGGCTTACTCAGGAAAAAAAATCTAATTAAAGGCCGTAGGTGGCACTGAGTCACCCTGCGAAGCGTCGTAATGAAATACTTTTCGCGGTCGTTCATTTATATGGGCTCAATGGCGAAACAAATGGATAAACAGTGGAAACGGCGACAATGTATGTCGCATATATATATATATATATATATATATATATATATATATATATATATATATATATATATATATATATATATATATATATATATATATATATATATATGTATATATATATATATATATATATATATATATATATATATATATATATATATATATATATATATATATATATATATATATATATATATATATATATATATATATATATATCTGCCCGCGTTTTTCATGCGCAGGATTGCCAGGTAAATTGAGCCGTGGCTGAAGTATGAAATCGGAGCACCTAAAAGAAGTTGGGTCAACAGAAAAGTGTGCGTGTCTATTTAGCGAGAACTATATTCAGTGCTGCAATCGAGACAAAGATGATAATTACTGAGTGGATCAAAGAAAAAAGAAAGCATCAATCATTGAGATTCGGATAAGCATTAAAGAAAAAATGGCATACATCAAACGAGAGCGAACACGGGAGACGGTGCCTACTCAGCACCGAAGCCGGTAATCCAGGCTTTTCTGCTTTGCGTGCGGAGGTTACTGGCCGTGAAGGGCGATCACCGTAGCGTCGTCAATCATAACCGACAAGAAGGATTGAATTCAGAATCAAGAATGACAGATGAATTTCGGCACTTTCTTCACTCGACTGCCTCTAACTTTTCTTTAGTTTTCAGCTTTTTTTATTTATCGGTGTATTGATTTCAATTCGTTCCTAAAAAAAGCCGTGCCACTGCCCTTTCCACTGCGTATGATTCTGTTCGAACAACTCTACTGTTTTTTGCATTCGTCTGGTATAATTATAACCGACATTGCACGCCCTGCACTGCACCAGAAAGTTAGCAGCTGCCCCACTTCTTGCGAAATTTACATGAATTATGTGTAAAAGAAAAGTTGGCGAGGAGACGTTAGCTGGAGAAAGCAGGTGCGCACAGACGCAAAGGCTACAGTACTATCTTTTTTTAACCACAGAGAGCAAGTAAGATATCATTGGCATTTACATTCAATCTATTGATGATTTCGCGAATTTGCGCTCCAACGACAATTCGATTGTTCCTGCAATTGCCTCATACCGCACTTTCAGTGCATAGACGCTGACATCAGCGTCTAGACGCTGATGTCAGACTACTGATTTTCTGCATATTGAGTACGTAAAGGCACGTTTCAAACAACGGCGCATTGGCAGAGATACGATGATCACCTGCACCACGAACATAATTACCAGCACCACACAGCACCACGACACGGGCATTAAATGCCCGTGTATGCAGTATCGCTGCAGTGTCACGCGTCTCAACAATTTAGCATTTCTGTTGCTCTAAAAATACCCTTTTTTCTCCCAAAGCAGGTGCGACCCATACAGAAATGAGACTTCGAAAAGGGAAAACCAAACTCGGCTCAAACGACGCTCGCGAAGGACAAATGGTAAGCGGAAAGCGAGCGAAATGACACCAAGCATTAACTGTTTTGTAACTGCTAAGCACAAGAACTAAAACAGCAATCTAAATGTACATATACGTGAGAACCCTAATTACGCTTTTGGCACGTCGTGGTTTACCTATGGCAAACTCCACTCGACGAAGTTGGCACCCGTGCAGCGGCTTTACTCAGTGTTCGCGGGGCTTCCAACTAGCCAGCCACGGTCGTGAGGTGACCGAGAAGCTTAATGATATGCGGTAAGCGAGACGCGCACGTTCCGTTCATTAGAATCCACTCGAACAACTGGCGCTACAGCCGGATGCCTTTAAGCAACCCCTGTGTGAACAACATACCTGCGGTATACGAGTTACAGATGGTCATGTGTAGGAAAAGTATACATCCGAGAGCCGAGGCAATATGGACCTCAACCTCTCCACGGTAAAAAAGTTAGAACAGGGCTGCTATTCTGGACACTGTCTAATTCCGCCACATTGTCAAATTCCGTAATGGTGGAATTTTAATTAGTCACTCAGAGAGGTCTTAGCAGCTCACTTGGACAATTATCATCAATCAATGGCGGAATATGACATGACGGAATTCTACAATGTCAAGAATAGCACCCCAGAACAGAACAAAACCCACCACAGTTTGGCGCTGTTAGAAATGAAGTTTTCTGAAAGTAGCTACTCGTCAGGAGCACGAGATGAGTGCGAAGCAGTCATTTTTTTTTTGCCAGCGACGATCGTATCACACGATAACGCTTATCTGGTGGCACAACTACCGTGCATTTCCATTTAATAGAATGCGACTTATGAGGCAATATACACGAGAGGCTGCGGGAAATGCTTGGCGAGGGTCAAGTGGGTAAAAAGGGCCCAACTGTAAATAATGAGTCGAGAACGGAAGTTTTACACTTCTATAAATTAGACACAACCAGTGCACACCATCATTTTTTTATCTAGAACAGATTTATCAGCATCTCTGATAGATACCGCCAATACGCGTTTGCAGGTTTATTTCGAGAAGATTGGAAGTTAGCTGTTTGAGAAATTGTAACGTTAAAAGATCTGTTTATTTTGAACGAAAATTGTGCAATGACCTTCCGAAGAGTACCTATAGAAAAAGTTATAACTAATTTAGTTGACGCTAACTCAAACATAAAACCAGTGCTTATCATCTCTAATGTTATAAGAGCTTTGTCTAACGAAGCAGAAACCAAAATGTTACTATAAATTTAGTCGGTAAAATGTAGCACTAACTATGTTTCCAGAGGGTAAAAGGAATTGATCAGTTTAGTGGAATAGCCCTAAACACATAACTATTTTTCGTGCGGCTGAACTAACACATCCATCAACATAAATTCTCTAGAAATCTGAGCTAACCACATATTCTGATATTACAAAGAGTCAAGTAAATAATCCTATTTGAAACTGCAACCTGAAGGCGGGACCGCGTGGCTGTAAGAAGTTCTTTCCAACTGCCACTTATCGTTGCATGGTGAGATATTCAACTACATATGTCGCGTGAGTGAAAGCAAAGAAATTCATAATAATAGTAACAGTTAGTGTCGTCTTACGTATAAATGCCACGCAATGGTTATGACTGATGAGCCACGCCATAATCGAGGGCTCCAAAAAATTAGGCAAGCTGGCGCTCTATTACTGTGCACTGTCATGGGAACAGTACGCAAGCCTCTACTGCATCAGACTACATCAACGTTCAACCACCTCAGCCAGGATCGAACCCACGACATTCGGGACAGCAGCTGAGCACCGTAATCACTATAAACAACAGTGGCGGACGCGAAAGAAGAGTTATATCGCGGTATCTGCAATTCGCGCGAGGAACGTCACATTCCTCGGTTTAAACGAGCCATGTAAACTGAATCTTACCTCGAGTGTGTTAAAGAGATAGTTCTTAGCGATTCCTGCGTTGGCGTCCCCGTCGTTGGTTGTGCACAAAAATTTTTCTTGTGCGTGACCGAGAACTCGAGCAAGATGTGAATAAAATAAATAATAGAAATTTCGGGTTTGAGAGAGCATCAAACTTAGGCTGTCAGCCCTACAAGGAGGTGTGCATCGACTAAAAAAAAAAAAGACATGTTACCCAATGGAGAGAGTCTGCTCAACGCCTGCAATATTGGGTGGTACAAGCGCAGAATAGAACAAGGCGTCAAAACGTGTGAATTGGGACACAAGTTCATTCATCTCCTATTGGTTCACTCATTACAGGCACTCAGACATGTTTGATCATAGTCAGCTGCAAAAGCATAAAAAAAGTGAGCAGCTACGTTCGTTGACCTGGGGGCCCTTCGCTGATTCTCAAAAAGCAAGATATATAACGTAGTGGGTGCGTAAGAGTACTTGCAGTAGGCATTCTAGGATAGCTTGAAACGGTCACGACTACAGTCGTTCGCTTCTTTATGGCATGGTTGGGGCACGCTCTGAGAACAGATGCTCTAAAGGATAGCAATTCGAGAAGGGGACGCGCACGGCGCCCGAATACGCTATCGCGTTATGCTCTTGACAGCGAAGCCCAGGCGTCATTTGAGTTTTTTACACAGTTGTTTTCTAACTTGAAATGTCGGTTCGAATCTGTTTCGAGCAGGCGAAGAACATTACGTAACGCACGCATGAAGCGAAACGCATTGCTCAACCTAGCCATGCTTTGTCCAGTGTGGCCGTGAGAGAAACAATCGCGAGCTTAGTGCTGCGAAACTGGTGTTGGACCAGAAAGGTGATAGTACACTCGGCTACAAAGTACGAATGGAAATCCGGCTTGCGCTGGTCATCCCGGTGCCGATCATCCTGGAAGAACAAACTAGAAAGTGAGTGACATCGTATAAACTTCTGCTACTTTCTTCCTAGTCTCCCAGTTTTTTTTTAAATATATGTTATCGTTCTTGTGGCTTGCCTTTCCGTTTTGGTAAACTGGACTCGAATCACAACATGGCGTGAAATACACCACTTTGAACCCCTGAGATTTGTCGCAACGTCGAGATAAACGAGCAACTGCTATTTAGAAATAACATGGCAGAAAAAAAAAGTAGCTACCCGTTTTGTGTTTGGTTCTTTGATGTTCTAACCACCGATACGAACGCATACGAGAGGTGAAATGTTTCTTCTAAGCAAGAAATCGTTTGTCACTTGATCAATGATTCTCGTTGGGTGAAGACAGCGTAGGCTGAAAAAGGATCGTCGGATGAACAACGGTCCTGTCTTGTCGCGGAACTCCAAGGAAAGCAGACATTCGAAGCGCTGCCGCAGTGCCGCGTAAGCCTCAGCCATATATCACGCAAGCGTACGGATTTCGAGCTTCCAACGATTTCTTCAACAGAACAGGTGCTCTAAAGGTGATTCATAATGATTAGATACTCCTCCTTGTAGTGCACGGATGATTCGCAAGCAAGTGGCTGCTGTACTTTCACGTTTTGTTCGAAAGACAGCTTTAAATGATGTATGGTGAGACATACTACATGGAAAGAGTCGCTCAGAAGGAGTAGTTGTCGGCTAGGTCTGCCAGGCCAAACCCCACCTGTGGCAACATTACCACCTCTACCATCGAAACCAACGGTTCGTTCACTTCCAGGCAAACAGCGATTCTGTGATCGATGACGCATTTGATACCATGGCTAGAGCATGATCCTCCGCGGGCTCTCTTTGCTTGAAGCGGAAGCTGTCACTCTGGCTTGTTCACTGACCTCTATACTAATTTTTCTTTCGCTGTATTGCTTCTATGGGAAGCCATGCCGGCTTCCTCTCACTCTCATTGGGAACGAGAGGCAGGACAGAGGGCATTGTGCTTGGTAGCCGTTTGCAATAAAAGCCGCGCAGTGCGCACCAATGTTTTGATAGCATCTTAACCGGAGATCGCGTTGCAGCCGATTTTCTCCTGTTGGTAGCTCCTTTTCAATATAGGCGTTGGAGTCGAATAAAAATATCGATACGTGAAGCGTGCTGCATGGTTAGGCGTTCCCAGCATGAACGATTACATTAGGTGTATGCTGGGAATGCACTGCACGTGAACAGCCTAATGAGAAAGCACGCGTATAGTTGGGTCGCGTACGTATACTTGCTCTTTTATTGGCTTTCTTCACTTCTTCGTTCTGTTGCTTCACGAAGTGCAATTGAACGCGAGCAAGTGCCGTGTAGCAATTTTTACCGATTTACCAAATGGAATATCGGTGTCATGGCTGGCCTTGCGCTACAAAGCTGCCGCTTTAGGTTAGCAACATTTCTTTATAATAAGTGGAGCTCGACGGTATTCACAAATGTTCACGTGTGTAACTTGGATCCTGCACTCAAGCTTCGTCTATTATAAGAAATATATCGAGCTGATGCGAGGCGCATCTGTGCGTGTGGCCTTCACGAACGCATACTCCTTCCTTATGAGAATGGCGAGCAATACCTGCAGCTGCGAAGAAACAATCACCCATCTTCCGTGCGAGTGTATCCGTTCCAAGCCGTCAAAACAAGAACTTACCGATCACACTTTGTCAAAACAAAGGATTCTGGATTATTGGCTCAATCCATCCGCAGCCCAGAAGATTTTTAATGCTTTATTACGCTTTTTTTGGGGGGAGGGGGGGCAACCATGGCCTTAGAAAAAAGCGTGTCATATTAAATTTCATTTTCTTTTTCTTCTTTCGCTATTATTCGCCTTCTCTCTCTTTCTCTCTCTGTAACAGTCCCCTTGTAATCATTGTTTACTCCCCTTACCCCTTTCGCCAGCACAGGGTAGCTAGCCGGTCTAACAACTGGCTAGCGTCTTTGTCCTTCCACCTATTTTTTTACTCCTCCTCTATCTCATAAATATCCTGTCGAGGCATCCAAACTCTCCGCAGCTTACGGCTACCCATGATTTATGAACACGGTGCTTTCGGTTAACTTTTATTTAAAAAATAACCCGAAGGTTTTCAAAGATGGTAACCATTTTGGTTATTTGACATAAAAACACCTCCCTGCCTTTCCTCTATATTTATCTCTCTCTCTCTGACATAAAAATAAACATGGATACATACAGAAGCACAAAGAGAGAGAGAGAGATTGATAGATCGATATGTGAGGTTTAACGGTCTAAAACCACCATATGATTATGAGAGACGCCGTAGTGGAGGGCTCCGGAAATTTCGAGCACCTGGAATTCTTTAACGTGCACCCAAATCTGAAGAGAGAGAGAGAGCCTAGGAGTAGAAAGAATGGCAGGTTAACCTTGGCTGAGCGCGGTAGTGTATTCTGCACTGGTTAAGAGGGAGGGTGAAGGAAAGTTATAGAGGAGGTGAGACAAGTCACTGCTTCCGCCGACGTAACAATTTCGCGTCCGACATCACGAAACGGCGGATCAGTCATGAGGCTGTCGCAGAACGGGACATTGCAGAGGCAGCAAACATAAAAAATCACAGATCATCAACTGCATTCTCTTTACTCATATATACGACTACCTCCTTTACTTGGTTTATCCTAGGAGGAAGATGCAGCGTTATACCACCTGCATCTAACTGTAGTATTTCACCTACAAGGACACAAATAAATAGAAAGCAAGCAGGATGACGAATGCGACCACGGGGAGCACAACTCTGCGAGTACATAGAGGAGAAAGATCCCCAAGTAGTTCGTGCAACCCAAAAAGCAATCGTAAGAGAAAGCGAAGCACCTAGTATGATGCGAGCTTACTGACTCGGCTGACGAGCAAGCTGTCAAAAAAGGAACAAAAAAAGCGGTTTCCCGCGTCTTTGCATTCGTCGCTCATAGGATGAAAAAAGTGGAGCGTAATAAATGCGCTGCGGCTGTTCAGCGTCTTCATATATTCAGTTCGCAGGTCATTCTGCCTTCCCAGTCGTTATGTTTTCCCTTCACGCCAGCGTCGTCGAGAATTTTTTTGTTTCTTTATTTCGTTTCGCTGAGGAACAAGTCCTATAGGTTGCCCGCAAGAGTCCAAAGTACGAGGTTGGCCGCAATGGGGTATGTCGTGCAAGCCAGTCTTGTTTTTTGAAATACACGAGGAAGACGCCGCGATCGTGGACGTGTAATGCGTATGCAATACTCCATCTCCGAGCCGTCTGCCACTCGTATTATGGAAAA